>JAZKJV010005664.1:600000-799496 GCA_037367405.1 Ottelia alismoides | reverse complement strand
TGTTTAACAATTCCGATCGGTTGGTTAGGTCTGGTTTTTTAAACCATGCTAACAAGTTTGAAAATGTTGGGTGATAATTCTAAGGGTTTTTATCAGTTGCACTCCTTTGAGATATTGCAATATCATTTATACCCCTTCTTTTTTGGAATATCAAGGATGCCCCTACCTTCTAGCAAAATTCACAATTGTGTCCTTTTACGGTATCTATTATGTTTCTACTTTACCTTAACAGAAGAGTAGAACTATGAATTTTGTAAGAAAGTAGAGACACAAATGATATTCTCAAAAAGGAACATAATCAATATTGCAATATCTAAGAAGGATACAACTAATAAAAAACCTCAATTACAAAGAATATCAGGAATATAGTTTGCAAAGTTTTTAAACATCGTGGTTTAAAACTCCCTAAAAACTATTATGCTATTTGATATTGAAATGCCGATAACTTACTAATTCCTTTTACATCGTGCCATCTGAATTCAAAAAATCAAGAACCTCTCTTCGTATCTCTAAGTTTGTCATCTTCCTTGTTCATCATGCCATTTCTTTTGAGTTGTTAAAATTTGAGGGTTTGCCAGAATATAATCTCTGTCTTCCACAAGGTTTTCCAAAATTTGAATATATATAAAATTGGATATAATCTATTTCTTACGTAGAGGTGTGCCAAATTTTGAATATAATCTCTTTCTTACATATAAAATTGGATTTGAATAGATATAGAGGAGTGATCTTATTAGATGAGATTTTGTGAGATGGTGAGATGAGAGATTCTGGACCACTAGTTTCTATCTTCTCTCTCCTGGTTGTTTCTCTCGTGGTTGAAACTAGCGGTCTAGAATCTCCCATCTCACTATCTCATCAAAATCCCATCTCATAGGATCGACCCTCTCTTCCCCCCCCCTCTCTCTCTCTCTATGTGTGTGTGTGTGTGTGTGTGTGTGTGAAGGGAAGCTGCTCCGCGGAGCAGCCAAGCTGGCTGCTGCGTGGGGCAGTTTCCCCCCATTTTTTTATTTTTTTTGAAATTTTTTTATGTTAATTCATCTATATATACCTCCTACATGTCATTCAAATTTCGTGAGAAACGGAGACTCCTATGCCCTCCATCTAGAACAGGTAAAATTTAACGGTCTGAAATTTGCTGTAAAGTACCTGTTCTAGATGGAGGGCATAGGAGTCTCCGTTTCTCATGAAATTTGAATGACATGTAGGAGGGATATATATATGAATAAACATAAAAAAAATTCAAAAAAAAAATAAAAGGGGGGGGGGACTGCCCCACGCAGCAGCCAGCTTGGCTGCTCCGCGGAGCAACTTCCCCGTTCTCTCTCTCTCTCTCTCTCTCTCTATATATATATATAGAGAGAGAGAGAGAGGAAAAATGGGACTGCCCCGCCCTATTTTTCGTCAATTTTTTTATTTTTTTGAAAAACAACACAGTGTATATTCATCCCTATATCCCTCCTATATGCCATTCGAATTTCGTCAGAAACAGAGACTCCTACGGCCTCCATCGAGATGATGTCAATTTAAAAAATTATGTTACCGTTAAAAAATGACTGTCTGGATGGGGGCCGTAGGAGTCTCTGTTTCTGACGAAATTCGAATGGTATATAGGAGGGATATAGGGATGAATATACATGGTGTTATTTTTCAAAAAAAAATAAAAAAATTTGCCATAATAAGGTGGGGGAAGCCACATATGACCCATCACATATGACCCACATATATATATGGGTCATATGTGGCTGCCCCTGCCTTATTTGGGCAAATTTTTTTATTTTTTTTGAAAAATAACACCATGTACATTCATCCCTATATCCCTCCTATATACCATTCGAATTTCGTCAGAAACAGAGACTCCTACGGCCTCCATCCGGACAGTAATTTTTTAACGGTAACAGGATTTTTTTAAATCGATACCATCGAGATGGAGGCCGTAGGAGTCCCTGTTTCTGACGAAATTCGAATGGCATATAGGAGGGATATATGGATGAATATACATGGTTTTATTTTTCAAAAAAAAAATAAAAAAACGCCGAAAAATGGGGTGGGGGCAGCCCCATTTTTTCCTATATATATATAGAGGAGTGATCCTATGAGAGTCAAATCTGTGAGAGCATGCATTCTGGACCACATGATCCAACCAGGAGAGAGAAGACCATGAGAGAGAAAACAGAATCATATGGTCCAGAATTCATGCTCTCATGTTCTCACATTTTTTTGCTCTCATAGAATCACTCATATATATATATATGTATGTATGAGTTCAATGGGGCTGCTCCTTGGGGGGGAGCTAACTTAGCTCTCCCGCGCAATTTCGTCCGTTTATTTTTATTTTTATTTTTTTAAATTTCTTCCATGAAATTTCATCACTATATCCCTATATTATGTCATTAAAATTTCATGTGAAACAGAGACTCCTACGGCCTCCATCCAGACCGTCATTTTTTAACGGTAACAGAATTGCTAAAAACGACTCCGTCTGGATGGAGGCCGTAGGAGTCTCTGTTTCATACAAAATTTTAATGACATAATATAAGGATATATTGATGAAAATCTACGGAAGAATTTTTTTTTAAAAAATAAAAAAAGCGGGCGAAATGGGGCAGGGGAGCTAAGTTAGCTCCCCCAATGGTGGCAACCCCATTTCAGCCTATATATATATGGGTAAAATATGGTTGTCCCTTTGAGGAAGCTAACTTGGCTCCCCCGCTTCATTTTCCTCATTTTTTAAAAAATGAATATGTAGATTTTCATTATCATATTTCTATAACATGATATTCAAGTTTCGTATGAAACAAAGATTCTTATAACTTCCATCAGACAATCATTTTTAATGGTCGTAGAATTGTTGAAATCGATCCTATCTTGATGAAGGATGCAGGAGTTTCTGTTTCACGCGAAATTTGAATGACATAATATAGAAATATAAGTATAAAAATCATAGAAATATTTTTTCAAAATATAAAAAAATAAAAAAAAAGTAGGGGAAGCAAGTAAACTCTAGCCAATTGACAGCCCCATTTTACCCTTCTTATATTATATCTCAAATGGAAAGCTCCTTCCATTATTCTCTTCCTCGCCATCTCGTTAGCGGACGAGAGTTACTACTGAGCAAATAGCCATTTCTCTGTTGGGTCTCCCTGTGCTTTACCCCACGGCCATTTGTGCGCTTTTGTTCGAAATCATCGCCACCCCCTTCAACAGTTCCCCCCTCCCTCTCTATTTCTCTCTCTGATCACATCAGAACTTGTCACCACAGGAAGGAAAGAGAGTGGACTTGAGTTGCTCAACCATGTCCAAGAAGAGATGGGTTCTCCCACCCTGACCTCACCCCATCTTCCTTAAACTTCCTTCTCCTACTGTTCCCCTAAAGCAGGGAGAAGCACAGGATCCCATGGCAGTGCTTGCAGCCCATAACAATGGCCTCTTCTGCCTCTTGCTGATGCTGCTCAGTTTATTATCCTCCGCTGTCTTCGCTTCTGTTGCCAACAGGAAGTCTCTTGCTGCAGAGAAGCACCTCCACCGTTTGAACAAGAACCCACACACCAGCATCAAGGTCTCTTTTCATGGTGTTCTTTTTGGTTCTTCTACCATTTCAAGCATATGGATATGCCGATGTTGTGCCTTTTGAGGCTTCCTTTTGTTCCATGCCCATCCATTTGAATATGTGGTTTTCGCAGTAGAGAGTTTGGGGGCGTGGGGCGGTGTACTTATTCTTAGAGTTCATTACGGTTGTTTTATCTTTCTAATTGCGTGGTGCTTTTTTTCTTGCTTTCTTTCTTGGGGGTGTTCATTCCTCCTCTTTTTGCTGCAAGTAGATGGGACTTCCCTTCTCTGCTGCTCTCCACCTTTATTGCTATGGTTGAAATGGGTCAAATACCTTTCTTTATTGCTTTATGGTACTTTAGATGGTTTCCAATTTTTTTGGGTACCGATCCTTTTCTTTGCTCTCTAGTGCTCCATAGCTCCAAAACTTATATTTTGTGTTTGAAAAATCCCAGAGCCCTGATGGAGACATAATAGACTGCGTTCATATTAGTCACCAACCAGCCTTCGATCATCCCTTCCTTATGAATCACACAATCCAGGTTTGCTTCGTCTCAGTTACTTAGTTTAACTAAAAGATGGTATGGAGTCCATACTTCTCATGCATTTTTTGATTTCAGATGAGACCTGAGTTCCATCCAGAGGGCCTTTATGATGTGAGGAAGCAAAGAGCAGATACTGTCGTTGGGCCCACACAGCTCTGGCACATGAATGGGAAGTGCCCAGAGAATACTATCCCCATAAGAAGAACCAGAAAGGAAGATCTGCTTAGAGCAAGCTCAGTGAAGAGATATGGGAGGAAGAGGCACAGGGTCATCCCAAAGCCAAGTTCTGCTGATCTTAACTTAATTAATGGGAATGGTCATCAGGTACAGTGGATTCTGAAAGAATATTAGTTAACTCCTTTCAAGTGTTTGTGCAGTCTCTGATGAAAGTTCTCATTTTCCTATGTTGGTGGGTGGTTTTTCATTAGCATGCCATTGCTTATGTAGAGGGAGGCAAGTACTATGGGGCCAAAGCAACCATCAATGTTTGGGGGCCACAGATCCAGCATCCCAATGAATTCAGTCTTTCACAGTTGTGGGTGTTGGGGGGCTCATTTGGACAGGATTTGAATAGCATTGAAGCTGGTTGGCAGGTATCTTTTCCCCTTTCCAAGCATCCTTTTGCTTACATTTCAAAAATGGATGAATATCCTATACACCATTAGAGCAAACCAAGTTTGTCTTGGCGTCCTCATATCTTAAGATCAATATGGGTGTGTTTGGATAGTGGGTTTAGGTGGGTTAAACTGGTTGCAGGTAACCCATTTTTGAGTTTTGGTGTTTGATTAGAGGGTTAAACTGAGGGTGGGTTAGAAGTGGGTTTGGGGTGATATGATTATATTGGAGTTTGAAAAAGTGAATAGTTATTGGGATGTGATTCTATTGGAGTTTGAAAAAGTGAGTAGAATTGGAGTAGTTTATATTTTTTATATGATATGATGGTGTAATTTATTATTTTTTGATAGGATCGATGATGTAAAATTTATTTATTTAATTTTTTAAAAAAGAAATAAAGTGTGGCCCACGTGGAGGGAGAAAATATGGGAACAGCCCCTATATGTTTTCAAATCACCTGTCTCCAAAACTGAAACTCAGTAACTGAGATCTGTGATGATTTTATTTCTTTTCATGATTTCTTGGATTGTAAGCATGGCATGCGGTTCAAGTTTCACTTTATTCAGACACCTATAAACCCTCCAGTCAAGGATAAGGGGAGTGCAACATAAATAAAGTTCCATATATATCTTATAATGATAGGTTAGATCTTTCTTCCTGAAAAGAGCACAAACTGAAGGCCTTTTTCGTTACATTTCACTGGTTGTTTTGTAAGGATATCTGCGAGGAATGAATTTTTTTACCTTTGTTTTCTTACTAATAGAATTAGTATGGTTCATAATGGTGTTGCACTGCTTTTCCTGATATGTTGTTGGTGCAAACCACTTTAGGCTGCACATCAGGATGTAGCTTGATTTATTTCCTTTGTTCTTAAAACAGGTTAGTCCTGATCTGTATGGTGATAATAACACAAGGTTGTTTACCTACTGGACGGTAAGTTTCTTGAAAGCTCTCCTCTCTTCACCAGATATCTTGGTTTCCTCTTATGTTGTGACCAATGCCATAAATACTTTTTGCTTAGCCTAACACGCACAGTGCAATTAATTTTTGAAAGATGAGGGAGCTACATTGATGTGGGTTTTCACTTCTAATTCAGCCCACTCCTGAAATGATCTCATAATTTGTTGAGCGATTGGTTTTCTCTAAGATCTATTTCGGATTTCTGGTCTAATATTTCTCATCTAATTATTTTCGGATTGGTCTGATCTGTTTGCTTGCGGTTTTTTTCCCTCTACACGGGGATTCCCACATAAAATACCATTTTTTTGCTTGTGATTCTTCTTTTTCTCATTCTTGCGTTTATGATTGAATTCATAGAGGTATGTTTCCTCAGCATCACTTCTTTTTCTTTTTGCTACGGTAGGTTTATGGTTTACTAACTCAAATGCAATAATTTACATTCTAGAGTGATGCATATCAAGCAACTGGCTGCTACAATCTCCTGTGCTCTGGCTTTATACAAATCAGCAGTGAAATAGCAATGGGGGCAAGCATATTCCCGGTCTCTGGCTATCGTGGCACACAATTCGACATCAGTATACTAGTATGGAAGGTAAAGTAAAAGTGCACAAGCTGAACCACCAAAAGAAACCGCCAGTTAGCAAATGGACAAAGTTAGCACCCAATTTACGCATATTGCTCACATTTCTTGCACACCATCCGGATTCTAACTATGGTTACATCATGCCTTTCTTGAACCTAGACTTCTGTTATAACTGTCATGTGGTTCCTTAATTTTGTATTGTGTTGGCTGAATAAGGTCATAGAGGAATATGTGCAGGCAGTTTTTTTCAGTTATGTACACAAGTTTTGAACTTTTTTTCAAGGATATATGTGCGGAATGTCCTGAACAAATTCATGTTTCCATGTTGGGCAGGATCCAAGGGAGGGGAACTGGTGGATGCAATTTGGTAACGGTTTCGTACTCGGTTACTGGCCTTCATTCCTCTTCTCATACCTGGCTGACAGTGCGTCGATGATAGAGTGGGGAGGGGAGGTTGTGAACACAGAGCCAGATGGGCAGCACACCTCTACACAGATGGGGAGTGGGCATTTCCCAGAGGAAGGCTTCGGGAGGGCGAGCTACTTCAGGAACATAGAGATTGTGGATGAATCCAACAACCTGAGGTCAGCTAAGGGGCTCAGGGCTTACACTGAGCAGCCCAACTGCTATGATGTGCAGAGTGGCTATAGTGCTGACTGGGGCAGCTACTTTTACTATGGTGGCCCTGGCAAGAATGACAACTGCCCTTAGAATTTATTTGTACAAGTCCCTTTTGTTCGCTATTTTCCGCCATGCATGATGCATCCTCTTCTTCTTTTCACCATATGTATCACCCAGGGCTTGACTAGAGGCGAGTTAGCTTTATACATAGTTTGAGGTTCGCTGCGGTTGTATCACAGTTGTGTCTCTGAGGTTGTGTCACAGTTGTGACATAGCTAAGTACTTCTCGAGAATAGTCTTATATTTGTGAATGGTTTTGGTTTAACTACTATAGCTATTGCTTTCATTCATGATTGGCATTGATATCACTCAAGGGTTTTATCTTGAAGATGGGTTGTGATAGATCAACTTTCACCTACTGACCAATCATTTAGTGGCACTATTTGAGGGTGATTTATCACTATAATTCTAAACTAGTCTCTTGTTCTATCCAGGGTGTATCCATCTTATCGCCTTTTTTATGGAGTATCCTCGATGCCTGGTGGCAATTTGATCCATAATCTTTCAACATTAGATAGGTCATTTTGGCTCGTGGTTTTGACTAAAAACATATTATCAGAAGATTATGCTGAGAGTAGTTGAACTTGGAAATCATCTAATGCATATTACAATTTTAAATTGTCCAAATACAACTATCTTGTTCTGTCTTATATTATTGAGCTGAGAGTTGCCCATCATGGGAGAATAGGTTACAACATATGAATCGAGTACATGATTGATGAGAAGGATCCCTCTGGTAACGATGGTTTCTTGAGGATAGTATGGTAATAACGTAGATTGTTGATGTTATCTTTACCTATATCCAACCCTTGATTATTCGGAAGAAGACCTCAAAGGATAAGTAGAAGTTTGTAATAAATACTTCATATTGATAAAGAGGACCCTAGGGCTCCTTACATAGATGGAGTCTTAGTGTTAGGGTAACACAGAGGACTCCTAAATAGTGTGGATTACCCCTAGAATTAGGATTTATAATTCAACTCTCAACACTCTCCTCCAAGCTCGAGATTTATAATTCAACTCTCAACACTCTCCTCCAAGCTCGAGCATATACATCAATCATGTTCAGCTTGTTGCATTATATCTCAATTGCATGCACGTGAGTGGCTTGGTTAACATGTATGTAGTCTATTCTATAGATGGTAATTGTGAGTACGAAGCAACCATCTCTGTATCAGATCTCGAATGTAGTGAAAGTCAAATTCCACATGTTTGGTGCGTTCATGGAACATGGTGTTGTTGGCTATATGCATAGGCGCAATTTTCACACTTGAGTTCCATGGTATTACCGGGAGAGGTATGAAAATTTGAGTACATATTGAATCCATAATAGTTCTGTGGTAACCTGAGCCATAGCTCTATATTCACTCTCAGAACTTAAGAGGGACATCACTGTTTGTTTCTTGCTCATCCAAGTGGCCATGTTTCCTGCTAAGTAAGTATAGAAACCTGTAGTAGATTTTCCGTCTATCATGCATCCTCCATATTTTGCATCTGAATAGGCGATATGTGAAATTTATTACCTTTGGTGAAGAGTAGGCCTTCCCAGGAGGCTTGATATACTTTAGAATCAAACTTGATATACCTTAGAACCATCATTCATGCATCAAAGAGAGTTGAAGTAGGAGACTTCATAAACTTGCTTAATTTCTCGACGGCTAGAAATATGGCTGGTTGAGTGATGGTAAAATAGAGTAATTTTCCCACCAGACGCATGCAACGATGAGTGTCTTCAATCTCTCTTGACTCATAGATACGTTCCTTGGGATCCATGAGTATATGTATGGGCTTTGATCCTAGCATCCTTGTTTCCTGAAGCAGATCAGTTGCATACCTTTGTTGTGACATGACTAAACCTCGTTTGGACCTAGCAATTTCAGTCCCTAGAAAGTATCAAAGTGGCCCTAAGTCTTTCATCACAAATCGCTCTATTAGTTGTTTCTTAACTTCCAAACACCATTTGAGTAATCTCATCTGAAGATGATATCATCCATATAAACAAGCATTGCCACTGTGCATTTTACATTCTTTCTTATGAATAAAGAATGGTCCGCCAAAGATCCGATGAGATACATATTATCTAGCACCTCTGAAAATTTCTGAAACTAGGCGCGAGGGTTCTGCTTGAGTGCACAAATAGCTTTGCATAAAAGGCACACCTTCTTACAATCCCCTTGAGCCACGAAGTCTAGAGGTTGCTGCATGTATACTGTTTCATGAAGGTCACCATACATAAATGCATTTTCACATCAAGTTGGTATAAGGACCAATCGGTGATGGCCAATAACTCGATAGAGATTTCAAGGGCCGATACCAGAGAATTGTGTGGAAGTTGATATGCTTTACTCTAATCAGACTCGATTGGTGAACCACCTCATGTATATGCTTACTAATCGGCATATGAGAGTTGTGGAACATGTCACATCTTATGTAAAGAGCTTGGCAAAAGATTCATCTTCACCAAGAAACTGAAATTCAAGATGGAGGGCTACATTGATTTTGATTGGACGGGGCCGTATGGCGAACAATACTATGTGATCAGCCACTAAGTATTGTATATATAAAAGCAACAATCTTGTTGTTTTAAAGAAAGAAGCAATCGGTGTTTGTGACAGCTCTTATAAATGCATAAAACATTGTCTTACATATTTAAGCATATTGAGATTGATTATTACTTCGTCATGCACAGAGGATTGATGTAAGAGAGCTTATGTTACTATAAATAATTTTGAAGAACACGTTATCGATGTCTCAAGAATTAAGGGATTCCACAACAAACTTGAAGGAAAATATATGCAATTTGGGCATGTACAATTTTTACAAACAACTTGAGGAAAAATGTAGACTAATTGCTATAACAGGACCCTTTAAAAATTAGATACTGTAGTGCCTGATGAATTTGGAGAGGCACTATCTTACTAGTATTAATTTTTTGTTGCCATCTTATCTATGGATTAATGGCCTATGTGATGGGGATATAAGCAAGGCCTGCCTGCCATAGTGCCAGGGGATGAAGGTTGAACTTGTGATTTATCAGGTCATTGGAATCTTCCTGCAAATACAGTGCACGGGACCTTTGTAATCTCTGCTTGACTTGATTTGATTTGACAAAGAATAATAATAATAATAATTTTCAGGCTCGAAGTAGTAGTGACCAGGAGATATGCACCTGTGAACACAGGTCTCTTTCATGCAGCAGTGCTCTTCTGCATGTGGGGAGAAGCTTTCATCAGATCCTGTGATCACCCATTTCAGGCGTCACTTCTGTTCTTTCATGAGTATCTTTGGATTTTCTGACACCAGCTCATATGGAACTTTATCCTGACAAAAATATTTAATTATTTATTCTCATGCAAATACAAGTTTTATCCCATTGTTTTGCAGTGCACACACTGTATCCTAAGAGTGCGTTTGGTTGACGGGTTAAGGCGGGTTAAACTGGTAGAGGGTAACCCGTTTTTGTGTTTTGGTGTTTGGATAGAGGGTTAAACTGGGGGTGGGTTAGAAGTGGGTTTGGGGTGATATGATTGTATTGGAGTTTGAAAAAGTGAGTAGTTATTGTGATGTGATTGTATTGAAGTTTGGAAAAGGAAGTAGAAGTGGAGTAGTTTATAATTTTTATATGATATGATGGTATAATATATTATTTTTTGATAGGATTGATGATGTAAAATTTATTTATTTAATTTTTTAAAAAAGGAATAAAGTGGGGCCCACGGGGAGAGAGGGGGATGTGGGTTAAGATGGGTAAACTCCCCTAACCCGCAGGTAACCCGCAAACCAAACGCTATCTAACGGCCTTTGCTGTGTAACCACTCTCCTGGATTTTTATTTTTTTTAAAAGATGAGATAAAAGATAACTGCGGATATTAATTCTTCATTTTTTTATGGTCATTTGAAGGATAAGAAACATATAAAATATTACAGATGGAGAAATAATGGATGATATAAAATTACGATTGGAGGAATTAAGTCTGGGATGGTATAAATGGTTTAATAGCGGTTTCCCTCTGGTAATAGAAAGGGTTACCCGCGGGGATCTTAGCATGGAGCGTACAACTGACATTACCATGGGAGTAAGTGATGACTTATTACAACCCAAACGTAGTCCCACATCGGAAACTCACAATGTGTGAGAGTGGATTTCAGAGTGGGTGATTACTACTAGAAAGCTTTAGCTCGAGCATTTCGAGTGGCTTTCCATCATTGATTACTTGCAGCACATAGCACCAAGCATCGTGATCTCAAAAAAGAGGAACATGGCGCGCAGAGCAATGAATTGGACAAGGAGTCTTTGTGGCTTCGATGCCGAGAGGGCATGGGCAGTTGAGGAGCATGGGGGGTGGAGGAGGAGGAGATGTTGGAAGAGGGGACGCAAGAGGAGAGGGGGGGGGGATCTGGAGGAGGGGGCTGGGGCAGAGGAGGTGGGGAGAGCCGGAGGCTGGGGAGGAGGGGGCGAGTGTAGGATGAAAATGGAGCGGTGGAGGAGCAAGGGAACGCTGGAGGAGGGGGAGGAGTAGGAGCAAGAGCAAGATCAAGAGGAGGAGGTTGTGGCAAAGGAGGAGGGGGAGGATGCGGAGGCGGCTCGGGCAGAGGAGGGGGAGGACAAGAGGGGGAGGGAAGACCACAACAACTCTTTTTATTTATTTAATTCTCCTTGTATCTCCAAAGTTAACGTCCATGGGGATGAATGCCAACTAACCCGAGGAACACACGGATGTAACGGCAAGAAGTTTGGGGCATACCTTATATTCTCAAAAAATGAAGGGGTATCATTGATATTGCAATATCTAGGAAGGGCACAACTGATGAAAATCCTAATTATAATCGGAAGCACAAAATAGATGATTTTATTCGATGAAAAGTAACTACATATGAGACAGAAAAGGCATATGAAGTATAACCTATGTTGAAGTCTACTGTTGTAAGTCGCACTCGATGAAAGTTCAGAATAGTTGGTATCTTGTGTTACTATGGCATCAATGCCATGATATTAGAAGATATAGAAGCAAACTTTATATGTCAACTTTATATTCTATAACGCTGGAGAAATGATATCCGGGCATTTATTTTGCATAAGTCGAATAAGAGTAACAATCTCAATGATCCTTGCTTTCATATGGCCATTTCATCATAAAGTGTTATCATAGATAATCAGATCATCACTAGAAAGTATGCAAATGTGCGAGAAGTCAAAAAGTGAAAAATTAAAAAGAGGAAATATAGGAGGAGAAAGAAAAGTCACACAAAGGTAGGAAGCATCGATGCCCTTCAAGTCTCATGGTAGGTTTTAAGTTATAAATTATACAAGCTAATATATTCTTTTTAAGTTCCTCAATTAGTAAAATATTTCTTAATATCTTTCTATAGATAATATACTCTTTGGCAGTGTCAGAACAGCATTACAAATTTAAAATCAGGGAAAGGGAAATTGACAGGTCATATATACATGCGTGTGCGTGTGCGTGCGCGCGTGTACATGCGCGTGCGTGCGTGCGTGCGTGTGCGTGCGTCTGCTTGTGCATGCGCGTGCGTGTGCGTCGTGCGTGTGTGTGTGTATGTGTGTGTGTCTGTGTGTGTGTGTGTGTCTATATATATATGCATGCTGTACTCGGAGGTGTAGCTAACTAGCTGCACCCGGGCATTTTTTCATTGATTTTTGTGATTTTGAAATGAAACATAGGGGATTTAAATCATCGTATATCACCATGATATCATACCAATTTCAATTAAATTCGATACTTCTATCATCTCCGTCAAGACTATCACATTTAACGGTCTCAGAATTATTGAAATTGACCATATCTAGATGTGCATGTTTGGAATGTTTGTTTTGTATGATGTTTGAAACACATGTTCCACACAATAAACTAAGTAAATCTCTATAAGTTTCCTTAACAAAAATAAAAAACCAACAAGAAAAATACTAGGTGTAGCTTATTGGCTACACCCCCCGATGTAGCTTCCCTTTTTCTCATATATATATATATATATATATATATATAGTGGGGGGGGGGGGTGATCCTCAGGATCAACCCTCCCCAACCCCCATATATATCCAATAAGTGCACCTTTCCTGGATGTAAGGAAAGCCCACCATCTTAACCATCAACAATCAATCTGATGGTTATCATTAATAGCGTGTGATTT
Organism: Ottelia alismoides; assembly: GCA_037367405.1. Taxonomy (NCBI): domain Eukaryota; kingdom Viridiplantae; phylum Streptophyta; class Magnoliopsida; order Alismatales; family Hydrocharitaceae; genus Ottelia; species Ottelia alismoides. The sequence continues at coordinate 786,413 of JAZKJV010005664.1, read as the reverse complement.
ATATATTTTTAATATCGAGAAACCCATTATGGTCATTTTAGTATATTCTATATTTAGAATGCAACAAATATCTCCACAATTATCTTCTCTCTCTCTCTCTCTCGATGGCCGCACGAGGTTCCTCTCTCTCTCTCTCTCGATGGCGGCAAGAGGGGAGGAGGTTGTTGGTCGTCGGTGATGGCGTGCAAGAGAGTGGATGCAACATGCTTCTCTACGGTGGCCGATGATGGCATTCTCCAAGGTATTTTTGTAAATTTCGTAGTCTCGTTTGTAAACCGCATTTGATTTATTTCAAAAATTTTTATAGTCTCTTTTGAGAACATTCTTTGGGAGCAATGTATATAAATTGTGATACTGTTTTGTAAATTTTGTGATCTCTTCTATAAAATGCATGTGATTTTTGTAAAATAAATGGCTTAAATGTATAAATTGTTTTATATGTCCATCCAACGTATTTTCCAATAACGTAGGTCCATCAAAATTTGTCATCCATTGTAAAGTTTGTGTAGATTTTGTAAAATCCACTCTCATTGTAAATTATGTGCTGATCTGCAAAATAAAAAGTCAATAAATAATTTATCATTTATTCATAAAAAGGGATAACATATAATCAATACATGCAGAATTTTAAATCAATGAATAAAAATGTAAATTATACAATCAATCATGTAAATTAGTAGATCAAAACGTAAAATATAACCATCATATTTTGGTATTTAATATTTCCAATTGAATATGTAAACTTCCTTCCTTTAGTATTTAATCCACAATCGATGGAATTTCATTTTGCAAAATACATTACCTTTTGGATGAAAATATAACAAGATGCACAACCTTCTATAATAAAAATCATTTATTGATACTGGCAACCAGGGACATATTCAATATGTAAACAAATATTTACATTCTTAGTCAATATTTTTCTTTTAGGTGATATTTTCATTCTCATTTTACAGAATTCAATCTCTAAACGAAACTCAAAAGAAAAAAAACAAAAAATATGTTGAACGCAAAGAACGAGGGAATCCAAACTTACAAAAGAATGAATATTCCATAAAATATGATTGAACTCAAAAGAACGAAAAGTATGTTGAATATTCTAGAAAATATTATTGAATAAATGCTCATATTTTGAAACAATTGTTATCAATTTTAAAAAGATCGATATATTTTACAATCCCATGTTATAAATTACAAAATCCTAAGCATTGATGTTCAAAAAAAACCCAATCGTAACCTCAAGTGAATCAAGAATACTGATTCAAAAATAAAATAAAGGAGAAACAAGATCTCCAATCGAGGATAATTGAAGATTGGATTGAGATGGAATCAAAACAGAAAGAAAAAGTAAACTACATATAAAAAAAAGAAATCTAAAATAACATGAAACTTGAATAATAGGTGAATAAAAAAAATATGAAAAAATACAAAGAACATGCATCATCCTCAACACGTAAGGACCTTATGCTGCTCCATGCACTGTCATCACCATCATCACACACCACCATCATCTCCACACACATTCATCGCCTCTAAGTCGAGGGAGGATGAAGAACTCGAGGGGAAGTGAACCCCATCGAGTTTTGTTTTGAAAATTCTGAGTAATCAAGAACCATGATCACGATGGATGCTATATTTAGAAAATAAATTCGAGTATTTAATGAGCAACATGATAATGACACATGTAAATGAAATATTCAATTTCATTTCTAAAAATGAGGAGTTGGAGGTTATTTGGATGATAGTTTTGGGTTTAATTTGATGATTTTGTTTATGACCATAGATAACGACCTAACAGATTTTATGGTGTTGCAACATGATTGTGATAAGGTGCCACATTAATTCAAGTTCTCTATACATAGAAAGACAGGGAGAGAGACTTACGACGTCTTCTGGTTGGAGGTATCCGGTGATCTGATCATTTTGTCATTTAATACATCTGCATGTCTCCTCCAACTTTCATTCTTTTAGAAAACCCTGTGTGGAATTCGCTTCTCCATGAAAAGAATGAGATGTATGTGAGCGAGGATGTAGTCCTTCGCATCATGATTGTTAGTCAATGGCATCTACATGTCTTCTGCCATATGCCTGAGAATCGTCCTTCTGATGCTATCTTAGATAAAGTAGGCAATAAGTTTTCTCAAAAAATCACCCCTTGCCGAATTCAAACTGAAACGTTCAATAGCCATCCAAGTATATACATTAGATGTAACAGATAATTCCGCTGGAACTACCTAATCACCGAGTTAATTGTCAGATTTAAACTAACGCAAGTACTCCGTGGAAACCCATCATAAATGTACCTTCAAAATCAAGTATCATCCATCTGACCATATATTACAAATTCCATGAAGTTAACAGAAAAACAGTATCTAAATGTGTCTTCTTGCACATGTATACAGAATATGAAACTCCTGATATGTTCTCTTCCTCACAGCTTTCTTAGAAGTACGCGGATAAGCTTCCATGGATATCACTATATTTGCAAAAACTATAGTATGTGATTACCAATCATTTTGCAGCACAAATGCCGAGCTTTAGTGAGATGACGTCCACGTTTTGCAAGTTTCGATCCCATGAAAGCTTCCGGCAGAATGCAATGCCTGCTGCCTAAGCTGAACATGAACAGCTATAAACACGTACGTCTCCACTAAGTCAATTTGAGGCCCTGGCAGCTTGAAGCATCTCCACTATTAGAGTCTTCACATCCCTATGGTACAGGCAACACAATTTGTGTTATGGATCAAAGTATTTTTTTGTGTTTCCATTTTATGCAGTTTTTTCTGACCCACAAACATGCACCAACAATTGAATAACAATAACCAATCTTATACTTTCAAGTTGCACATTCATTAGTCATTACATTAAGGTAGTCAATTCCATCCGACAAGGACGGTGCTAATAATGTGTTCAGTTGAAGTTTTCTTGAAAGTAGTTGTTTGTATGAAAGTTCAGGGTACAGTTATCTATAAATGCTGAAAGAAAAATAACTCTTAGATGCCCAGTTCCAGCTTCGAAATTTGGGATGGAAATGAATGTGAATATATTCGTATCCGATCAGCTATAGTATTCATTTTATACATATTTTGACATTCGTCTTCGTATTCATTTAAAAATGGATGTGGATATGGATATCATTTTGACATGCATTCGTATTCGTATATTCTTTTTCATACGTAAGTATAGTGATAGAATTATTTAGAACTGTGCGTAACAATATTTAATGATTGCATTCACCGTTGTTGATATAATTGTTATGAAATTACTATATTTGGTATAACCATTTTATGTGTAAACCATCAAAACATGTATATTTTAGTTAGTCTATTAAATATTTATGTTACTATTCTTATCCGATTCCTATTCGTTTTGCATTCATACTCGTTTTTAAAGATATGGTAACACATTTTTCATATTCGTCAATATTCGTATCCACATTCGTATTCGTATTTTAAAATGGATAAGGATATGATTATACCTATATTCGTATCTGTATCTGACCGTTTTCATCCCTAATCGAAACTATAGGTAAACTATATATGGAGAAGGCGGTATTTTTCAACAGGTTGACTCACGATATTTTTCAGCAGGTCAAATGAAGAAAATATAAACAAATAAAATTCCACATGGAATCCAATCCTGCAGAGATGCAAGAAATAGATGTTCATGAGCTTTTGAATAATTCGTCAGTTACATATAAATGGGTAGAAGAATGGACGACTAAATGATTGCATTTTAGGTAACCTGTATCCATTTAATCTGAATTGAACAACGATGCTGAGCGCTAAAGATCAATTAACTTAAGCTATTTCAAAAGAAATTAGATCCAGTAATCTGCCTGCAGCCATATATTTGGGTCATTCAGTATCCGTTGGTCTTTTTTCTCCGGTGGAAATGGTAAGTATAAGGTAGCACACTGATCAACCACCAAATCACGGTGAGTTCAGTATCCCTTGGTATTGACCAGAAGAAAGGGGGACTATTGCAGTTAGGCAACACATTCACAGAATCGGATTTTCCACATCATGAAAGTGAGTTGGGAGTTTTATGGCCCAATTCATCCAAGTATGTGTGTGTATAGGGCTTATCCAATGAACCTATGTCGTTTACAGATGGGATGACCACGCTTCTTCAGTAATAAAAATACAAGCTTCACAGTAAGCAATATTATAAGTTTAGTACCTTATACGAAGTTCCAAGTAATTACGAACTCTATAAATTACTTCATTAATAAATATTCAATCTTCAGTAATGTGATATTACAACTTTAGTAAAGTAACTCTATAGAAGACTTAAATAATGTAAATCAAAACTCAGCAAGTGATATCATAGCTTTAGTAACTTATATGAAGTTACCAGTAACTTATCTGATAACTTTAGTAACTTATGTGAAGTTACAAGTAAACATGAACTCTATAAACTGTCTGTAATAAATATTCAATCTCCAATAAGTAATATTATAGCTTTAGTAACCTATATATGAATTTACAAGTAAATGCGATATTACATCTTTAATAACGTAACTCTATAGATGGCTTCCGTAATATATATCAAAGCTTCAATAGGTGATATCATAACTTTAGTAACTTATATGAAGTTACCAATAACTTATTTGGTGGCTGGAATTGAAGGCTCATCCCATCTCTAAACGGCACATGGCCCACTACACAATTTCCCTAAGTGTGTGACTTTTCCAATAGACACATTATTAATTAGCAAACAAATAAGCACTGAATTTCAACCATCCTATTTCCATCCAATGATCAAAATTAAAATCGATTTTAATATCAGGTGAATTCGAAAATCCATCAATCAATCATATTCTTTTTTTACTAAATTAAATATCAGCTTCTATTTATTTTTCATTTTTTTAAAAAGTTAGTGGCAACACTATCAATCGTCATCTCCTCCAATTAAAAAAGCAATCAACGCCCATGTTGCAATGGTGGCAACAAGACCATGGTGAGAGCACCACGGTGACGTTGGAAGAGGATGCATGTTGGCAGTGGTGCATCTCATGCTATAACGGTGGCAAGGAGACCATAATGGAGGTGTGCCACCGTGAGGATGAAGGAAGAGGCACATGAGCAGTGGCGGGGGCAGAAGGGCCTCCCACAGGGAATCGCAACAGGGGAGGGGAAGATAGGGGGCAGTTGTGAGGGTGGAGGTCAGCATCTTGTGCAAGTAAGGGGTTACAGGGAAGCTAAGGAAGGTGTTAGGTTCGTAGGAAGGTCTCACCCCCATGTCAACTTGGTTTATCTCACATATCCTTGTTAGCTTGTACAACTTCATTATAATTTTTAGGACTTTTATCGGTTGTGATCATCTGAGATATTACAGTATCAATTATACACTTCCCTTTTTAAAATATTTATTCAGCCCCTGACTTCTTCCTGACTGATCATCACCAACGCAAATGGGCATTAACTTCGGGGACACAAGGGGAATTATATTAAAAAAAGTTTGAAAGTCATCCCACTCCTCCCCTCCTTCGCCCCAGCCTCCTCCACTACCCCAGCCTCCTCTGCCCCATCCTCCTCCATCGTCCCCTCCTCCGCATATGCCCCCCTCCACCCCTCCCCCTGTGAAGGTGCTGGAGCAGCGGCTGCAGTGCCTTCAAGCTGAGAAAGCCATGCAATCGAGATTTGATGGCACTTACAAGCTGGGGCATTACCCTTTCGGAGGGTTTTTTGTGTCGCCGCAATATGGGAAGCTGGAGGATGCGGACGAGAGCTACATGGACGTGGAGGCGAAGGTGGTGCAGACCCACGCCCACGTTTGAATCGTGACCTGCAAGCGACCGGGTCAGCTTGTTCAGGTCCACGAGCTTCACCTGGAGGTGCTTCATCTCTGTGTAGCCTCTCCAGAAATCTGCTCTATACACCCTATGGGAGACGACGAAAGAGGAGGTCGAATGGCATGGGACGGAGGAGGACCATAGGAGAGGTGGGGAGTGTTTGGACAGTTAAACCCCTCTTAACTACACTGTTTGAAAATCTATGGTTAAGTTCAACTCATTGACAGCTAAAATAATGGAAGGGTACAAGTGATAGAACATCAAAAAACCAGGGGCACAACTTAATTATAGAAAAGGAAGGGGTATAACTGATAAAAACCCTATTTTTTACAACTTTATAGTCATCTTTTACAACTTAATGGAGAAGAGGATGGCATCTTTGTAAAGATATAATATAAATGTGTAAAAGGCCAACAAGGTGTTGTAACTCTCCTCCCCTCCAACATCAACTTGTTGGTTTTGTTACAACTCCTTATTGGTTTTTTTACAATTTGGTTTCTTACAACTCTGTTATCATTATGTAAAAAATGTTGATGGATGTTTAAAAAATTAAGGAGCAATAAAAATTAAGATCGAAGTTGTAAAAAAATGAAAATGAAGTTGTAAAAAAACTTAATTAAATTGTTAAAAATGAAAGTGACGTTATGGAATATGGGCTTATAGTTGTAAACAATAAGCACTAAGTTGTGATAACTAAAAAGAGGTTATAAAAAAAGTTGCAAAAATGAATAAAAAGCAAAAAGCTAACACAAAGTTGTGATAGTAGCAGAACTGATGAAAATCAGTTTACCAATCACAGGACAAGGGAGGTCACGATTACCCCCATTCTCAGGCTTTCTGACGCGGTGTCTCTAGTTCCATATTTTCCAATTAGCTAGCACTCTATCAGCAAGATTTGCAAAAGTAGGCATTGGGAAGTTTCGAACTTATGACAGCAAATATGATCGGTAAAGACTATGAAGAAGGTAAGGTGTAGTATCTCGGTAAGTCTCCACATGTAGAATACTAGCACAACACATACTTGATCATCAACTTATCCGTACTTAAACTTCTTTATGACTTCATCAACTAAACTAGTTACCTCAATTAACTCCCACAGCCAAGCTGGTTGCAGAATGCAAGCACTAAGATATACTTGATGTTGCTAGAACTCTTCTTATTTAGCAAAATGTCCGATCATCTTATTAAGGAGATGAAGTACTCGAAATTTCACATTTCATTAGTTGCATTCTCTCCTCAACAATTAATTAGAACTCCATAAATAGATAGTATTCCCCGAACGGCTAATTTTTTTAATCCAAAAAGGGGGGAAACACACTACGGTGTCCGCCCCAAATACAAAAGCCATGTCCTGGGCATGTGAAATTACATTATCCACATAAAAGCACTAAGAGCAAAACACCACACTCTTTCAAGAGAGTCATAACACCTAAATAACCGCTAGTGATAAAAGGAGTTCATGTCGAGGTCTATACTCTACTAAATGTAGAGATTCCCAGAAAGCATCCGAATTTTGTGTATTCACCCAATCTAAACCAACCTGAGGCTAAACAGGGGAGGATAGTCTGCAGTTGAAAAAGAGATGTTCCATCATCTCGATCCCCACATCACCTAGGGGGCACTAATTTGACACGCCTGCAAAGAGCATTGCACAACGTTCTCTTGTCATGATGTTTTCTGGTCTTAATAGCCACAAAAAATATGTTTTCTGGTCTTAACAGCCACAAAAAATATGATAATTCTGCTTGGAAGCTTTATGCCCCAAATTAAATTGCAATCTTGAATCAGAGAATCGATTACATAAGGAGAAGGTTTATCCATCGCTCTGTAATCACGTTCACCGAGAAAGTTTTGCCTTTCCATACCAGTGATATCTAACTTCGTCTGGTCCATCTATGTCACTCATGGAGTCTAGAAAATGGAGGAGGTCCTCTAAATATTATTGTGAATAATATGCATATAATGAGGGCATGCAACTACCGTCTATCCAGCAACCTTTGACCCATGCTTCTTGATCCACCGCTAGAGTAAAAGACGTGACGTGGAGAATGTGTAACCAGCGTACCACTACCGGTCCAGTTATCTTATCAGAAAGTGAAGGAGCAATAACCGCCAGGAACTGGGTGAAAAAAATTCATGGATTCTTGACATTACTGATTTAATACATTTCCAAAAGACTGATGGAAAGAACATAGGAAGGACAAAAATGTTGTCTTGAGTCTTGTTACTGTATATACAACAAATAAGTCAGCAGCAAAGGTCTTCGTCCTTGCCCTAAATCTTGCTAACCTACTCTTCATAAGAAGAACCTAATTCATTATTGCTAGGCAGGAGATCCCGAGGCCACCTGTTGATTTTGGTAGCGTAACCGTTTCCCAATCTACAAAATGAATTCCTCAACCATCTTTTCCTCATCTGCTTCAAAAGAAACTATGCATAAATGTCTCCAATTGATGACAAATCCTAGCAAGTAGGAGGCGTGAAGACATAAATAACACAAGAATTGCCGAAGAATGGCCTTTATAAGCACCAAGCCCCCCTCCCCCCAATAAGAAGTTGCCTTCCATCTTGCAAATTCTCTCCAACTTCCCAATTATACGCCACCGATTAGACCAAGGTTCAGAAAGTCGGTATGCGATATTCGTTCGGTCAGGAAGTCTGGAGCGAGTAAGCGGGTAGGCATAAGTATATGTGGATTATGCGGTTTCTATTATTTTAATTAAAAATAATTAAATATATAATAATAACTTCAAACATTAGATATTTATGTTTAAAAAATATAACATGGAAGAAATATGAAGTGAAGACTTTATTGTACAATGTGATATTAACCAAAGCATTTTCAAATGTCATCCATTTCCAAAAGACAAATATGTTAAGTTAACGGTGGAAAGAGTAAAAAATGTTGTAAATTGATTGAAGATAAAAAAATGGTGGATATCCTTGTCCACATTGGAAGGTTACCTTTTTTTGAAAGTGTAACATTGTTAGTAAACACAACCATGAACCTTCATATTTTAGTAAATGGTGTATGTCTACTCAAAGTCAAATATTAAAAACAATCAACCATTTAAATTAAATATATGTAGTTTGTTCTGTGCAGTTAAAAATTCCATGCAAATCTGGCATCCATATTCTTTTTATCCTCAAAAAGATCTAAGATACACATGTAATTTATTCGATATTCATGCAGTTATGAGATAATGTATAAGTTAGATCCGTCGTTGGAGAATCTAAAAAATAGAGATTCACTGCAGCTAAATCTAAAACATAGAGAGATTTAGAGCTAAATAGATCAATCAACAAACCTTGGTAGAGGAGAAAAAGATGGTGGAGGAGCAACCCATGTGGAAGTTGAGAAGATAGCGAAGAAGCAAATATTTACCTCTATTACATATGCGGCCGCATATGCGGTTTACTCGGCCGCATATAGCACACTCAGTGTGGTAGAGGGGCCGCTTCCGCATATGCGGCTGCATATGCGGCCGCGTAGGATGACTTTCTGAACATCGAATCAGACATTTTAGGACTACCATTGGTAAGAGGTAGACCTAGGAAATATAGTGGTGAAGGCCATCTTTATGTACCCAGCTCTACACTACATCTGCGTGCATCCACATCTGGCATATTAAACGCGACAACAATAGATTTACTATGATTGAGAAATGTTGGGAAAAAAGAACAAGTTGTTTATTCCATAAGCCTTAGGCTCTCTTATATAGGAGAGTAGCCTATGGGTAAATTACATAAAGCATACAGCTGAAAATAAAAATAACAGAGAGACACAAAGGAAACTAACATATATGTTAACACTCCCCCTCAAGATGGAGCATAGATATCAATCATGCTCAGCTTGGACGCACACTTCTGGAATGGGCCTCGTAGTAATGCCTTGGTGAATATATCAGCAGTTTGATTTTCTGAAGTAACATGAGATGTAGCAATAAACCCCTTCTGAATCATGTCACGTATGAAGTGACAGTCAACCTCAATATGCTTGGTCCGCTCATGGAATGCTGGATTGTTTGCAATGAACAAAGCTGCCTGATTGTCACATTCTAAGTTCATAGGAAGTGGTACATCTATACATAGATCTGTAAGCACAGCCTTTACCCACATCATCTCTGTGCTAGCCTGGGCCATAGCCCTATATTCAGATTCAACACTAGATCTGGCTACCACCGTCTGTTTCTTGCTCCTCCACGAGATTAGAGAATCTCCAACGTAGACTACAAACCCCGAGGTGGACTTCCTGTCCTTGGGACAACCTACATAGTCTGCATCCGCATATGCTGAGATAGAAATCCCCTTGCCCTTCTTGAATAGCAAACCTGCACCTGGAGATGATTTGAGGTATCTAAGTATCATATGTATGGCATCCATATGAACCTGACGTGGTTGCTCCATGAACTGGCTCACACGATTCACTGCAAAGGCTATATCGGGCCTAGTGATCGTGACATACAACAGTTTGCCTACCAGTTCTCTGTATCTTCTCCTGTCCACCTCCTCTGTGTCATCATCATATAGCTTCATGCTGGGGTCCATTGGTGTCGTAGCAGGCCGACACCCAAGCATACCAGTTTCACTCAACAGGTCCGTAACATATTTTCTCTGCGATATTACTAACCCATACGGATTTCTAGCGAATTCCAGCCTTAGAAAATATCTAAGGACTCCAAGATCCTTAGTGACAAATTCGCTCCCCAGCTTCTCCTTTGCCTGCTTTATGCCTTGCTCACCATCTCCTATAATCAAGATGTCATCTACGTAAACCATAATTGCAATAATACCTCTTGAAGTCTTCTATACAAACAAGGAATGATCAGCATTAGAGCGTTTGTATCCCTGTTTTTCAAAGAGGTCTGAGAGCTTCTGAAACCATGCTCTGGGGCTCTGCTTAAGGCCATAGATAGCCTTATGAAGTTTGCACACCTTGGAACACTCCCCCTCAACAGCAAAACCAGGTGGCTGTTGCATATAGACTTCCTCCTGTAGGTCTCCATATAAGAACGCGTTCTTCACATCCAACTGATATAGCAGCCACTCTCGAGTGACCGCGACTGACAGCAAGATCCGTAGAGTAGAATGACGGGCTACTGGCGAGAATGTATCAAGGTAATCCACCCCGTATGCCTGTGTAAAGCCACGTGCAACAAGGCGGGCCTTGTATCTGTCAATACTGCCATCTGCATTTTGCTTCACCGTAAATACCCACTTGCAGCTCACCGGGGTCACATTTGCAGGTATAGGAACTAGACTCCAAGTTCCCCTAGATTGAAGTGCTGTCATTTCTTCCTCCATTGCTAGACGCCATCTACTATCATGCAGAGCATCTTGATAATTCCGTGGAATATCCACAGCTGACAAGGCAAGCACAAAGATCCTGAAATCCCCAGATAGTCTCTCAAATGACACAGAAGCTGATAAAGGATATGAAGCGCAGCTCCTTTTCGATTTGCGTATAGCAATAGGAACATCTAACTCAGATGTGTCCCCATCTGGCCCCTGCAACATATCCTGCTCAGAAATATCATTAGATCCATCAAGAGAAGTATCTTTAGTACATACCATAGGCGGGCTAGGAGATGAGTCATGACCATGAGCTGGAAGAGGCCTGCGGGTATAATGGAATGGTAATGGTGAAACATGGATAGTACGTGGAGCTGGAGGTGGTGGTGGTGGTGATGGTACTGGAGGTGGTGGTGTCATGTATATGGCATCGGTAGTCAGTGGAGGTAGTTGTTAATCACCTGAGGAGGAAAAATACATTACGAATTCAAAAAATGTAACATCTGCACTGACTATATACCGCCTACGCAAAGGATCAAAGCACTTGTACCCCTTTTGAGTTCTAGAGTACCCAACAAACACACAGTTGACAGCCCTAGGAGAGAGCTTGTCAATACCAGGAGACAACTGGTGGACAAAGGCAATTGAACCAAACACACGAGGAGTAAGGGAAAACAGATCCTTACCAGGGTAGATAAGGGAAAAAAGAATCTGTTCATCTAACACAGAAGACGACATACGGTTAATTAGGTAACATGCTGTGAGAACCGCGTCACCCCAGTAAGAATAAGGAACATGACTCTGTATAAGAAGTGATCTTGTGACATCTAGTAGGTGACGATGTTTCCTTTCAGCGATCCCATTTTGTTGAGAGGTGTTGGAGTATAAGTTGTATGCGCCTATTGTGTTGTAGCAGGGTAAATGGAACCTGGAGAAGATCCATTTACCCCCATCCAGTGTTTAGTCCCACATGGACCAGTGGTGGGACTTGGAGGCTCTGGGAAGGCTATATAAGGAGCCCCAGACCTCCTGTACTCATTGAGAAAAAGCAATGCTAAATATGCCCCTTTGAGGGCTTCTCCCGTGGTTTCATCCCGCTCCTCACGGAGTAGGGTTCCACGTTAAATCATAGTGTTCCATGTTTGATCTTTCTTGTTATTTTGCTCTGTTTATCATTCCGCTTCCGCATTCTTCATATTTTATAACATGGTATCAGAGCGGGACTTTCTTGGTTGATTTTGAAGATTTGATTTTGAAGATTCATTTTTTTCTCTTTTTGAGATCGGTTGAGTTATTAGGGTTTCTTGAAACCCTAAATTTCTATCGAGATAGATTTTTGGAAAGATCAATGCAGATCTGTTATTGCTCGTTATGATCGTGATTGTCAAAATCAAGTTATAGGGCAACTAGGGTTATCTGAACCCCTAGATCTACAATCCCGAACAAGGGTCGTCATGTCAGCCAGCCGCAGGCCCCTGGCGGCAGCGTCTCGAAGCAATCTCCTAAGCATCTCCAGGGGAAGATCGATCTCCTCTCAGGCGTGCGCATCTGCTCCATGTTCTCTAGGCGGAGCACCACATTCTCTGTTGCATCAAGGCGGCGCCCAGGCGGCACGCAAAGTCCAGGCCGCATCAGATGCAACACCTTGTGCGCTCCAGTGCTCCAAATGCGGTAACCTCCAATGATGCCGCACCTCCTCGCGCGCTCTCCCTGGCGGCGAACTTCGTGCGCACACCTCCAGGCGGAGCCGGTGCTCCTGGCGGCGCCACCCTCACTTCCCTCGCGCAAGCCACTCGTTCTTCTACAGCAGGCATGCAGGCGGCGTCCTCCTGAACCCTTCTTCCTTGTCTCGCGCAGGCGGCGTCCTCCCGAACACAGTGGTGGCGAAGACCCTCCCAAACCCGCGTGTGCGCCCTTCTCCAGCCTTCAGATTCTCACGCGCCAAAGTGGCGCACGATGTACCCCCTTTGGGGGCGGCGGCGGCAGATGATACGAAGGGGGCTCCCGATTTGCAATGAGATGGGTTCCCAATCGTGGGAAACCCTAAAAGAGCACTTGCGTTATTTTAAAAAAAATGTAGAGGTGGGTGCTCAATTTTAAGCCCAACAGTGGGCTAAAAAAACAAAAGGAAGAGAGAGTTGGGCCCATGATGGCTGATAAAAAAGAAATTTCTGTTTTAAAAAAAAAAGGAAAGCCGCGTACAAAAAAAATATCGTACGCAGTTAAAAAAAAGAGGCGCGTACATCTCAAAAGCCGTACGCAAATTAAAAAAAAAAGAGGATTTCCACAGCCATAAAAAAAACAATTGAAACGGCTTTAAAAAAATGTTTGATGAAAAGCCGAGAAAAAAAATGTGTCAACGGCTTAAAAAAATTGTTCCAAAAAAAATGATGAATGTTTGAAAAGCCGACAAATGTTTGATCGGCTAAGTGGTACCCCAATTTATCTTGTCTTCTCCCAACTTTGTCGATGTCATTTTTCTGACAAGTATGGGAGAAAGGGGGAGTATATGTAGAGTTCTTTGGCATCATATATCACTCTGATGATTCAGATTCAAGCTCCGATTCAGAGACAGTTCAGATTCCAGTTCAGATGCCCAGCCAGTTGATCAGACTCTACAGTTCGGTTTCAGACTCGACGATTGTTTCCGAGTCTCCAGTTTTTGACACGCACGAGTGTGCGGTCATTGTCAGATGAGCATAAGTTGCCATCATTGTCAGAGGTCCCCATCATTCTTCTAGTTGTCAGGCCAGAGTTTTCATGTGAGCCATAGGGACTCCAGAGCAGAGGACCATTCCCTTGAGGGCAAGGGTTTTCATGTGGTATCATAGGTACACCAGAGCAGTGCACCATTCTCTGAGCCAGATGGGAGAGACCCAGTTCTCCGACGAGGAGACTTCAGGCGCACTTCAGACTCGATGGTCAGATTCCGAGTCTTCAGTTGACTCACACTCCAGCCCGTTCGTCCTCCTCACCTGCACGCAAGGTTTAAAAAAGCGTGAGGCGGTCCGAGGCGTTTTCCCAAAATGTGAGGCGAGGCGTAAGCCTCGAGGCGGTCGAGGCGTAAGCCTCAATTTTTTGGAAAGAAAAATTAAAATTAAAGCAAAATAAATTGGAATAAATACTAACAACACTAACAATTGCAATATATTGTCCTAAAGTTCAATACAAACTACAAACTACAACTATGATTGTCCAAAGTTCAAATACGATTGTGAAAGTAGAAAAGAAAACATAAAGTAGGAAATAAAGTTTCACACAAGCATGAAATTAATGCAACATATGTTCCATCACTATTGTGTGATACAATAAAATCACAAATCATCAAAATTGATTCAACGAATCAACTTCAGTCATCTCGCCCCCAGCAGTGTTGTCGCCGCAATCGTCATCGTCACTGCTACTCATTGGATCGTCATCGGAGTCATCCATAAAATTCAAGTGCACATCATCTTCAGCTTCATCCTCGCTTCCATCCTCAGAATTGGAGTACTCCTCCTCGTCAACATTAATTGGAGCTTTTCCTTTACCTAATCAAGAAAGTAATATGCATATTGCATAGTCAACCATTTGAAACACAATTCACAAAAAAGCATTGAACATTCTTTTAATTTATAATATTGTATTGCACCTTTGTCATTTCTTTTCCCCTTCTTTTTAGGCTGAGCGACTTGAGCTCCTCCACATCTTTGACCTCCTTCCTCCTCAAGAGGATCATCGTCAAGGGGTATGTTTGCATCAAGATCCTGATACGCCTCGACATCGTGTGCTTCTGAAATCCATTCATCACCAGAGTCAATGTCTTCCAAACATAATGGATCTTCTATTGTTTTCTTCCTCAATTCTCTATGTTTCAATTTCAAATTGAACATGATGTAAACCAGATCATTGAGCTTCGCTTGTGACAAACGATTTCTTCTCTTAGTGTGGACCTATATAGACATACGTACGGTTTAAGTGATTAACATGAAACAAAAACACTATCATAAAATTAAATAATGCTTTAACCACTTACTTGATTAAAAGAGCTCCAATTACGCTCACACCCAGAAGCACTACAAGTCAAGCTCAACACCCTAATAGCAAATGCTGCCAATTCAGGTGTTTCATCACCAAACAACGTCCACCAATCCGCTGGTAAAGGTCAACCACACATTTTAGTAATTTTGTAGTATATGAAAAACTCTTAAAATTTATTTACAATACTCACCAGGACTTCTTGTTTTCCTTGAATTAACTGCATTTGCCCATCCAAAAAAACCTCTTGCATGCATGAAGGAATCAAGTTGTGAATCTGCTTTCATCCTCGCATCTGGATCAATGATCAATCTTTCCATGCATGAAAACAATCCCATTTTCACCTCTAAGTGGTTGGAGAATGTCGGTTCATAATGAAAGTGGGGATTGAGGAAATAAGCAGCAGCATGTAAAGGCCTGTGAAGTTGACGATCCCAACGGCTATCCACAATATCCCAAATAACTTTATATTTGGTCTCGTCATTTTCAAGATTTCTAGCAATCTCCTCCTTGGCCCTGTCCATGGCTTCATAAATAAATCCCATCGGTGGAAATTTTTCAGAATCCACCAACCTCAAAATGGTGACCAAAGGCTTCGTGGTGTTGAGAACATATGCAACACCAGGCCAAAAAGACTTGCTCTTCACAACAATGTTCACCACACTTTGGCCCAATGGGCGATTCACATAAGAACTGTTCTTCCATGCTCTGGAAGTGAAGAAGGATTCAAGTGAATCCTTGGCTCTAATCAAGCTTTGCAATGTAAGAAATGCAGTGGCAAATCTTGTAACGGCAGGTTTCACCAAATCACAACCTGCAATTTTTCTCACCATTGCCAAAACCCAAGCATGAGCATACACAAAATTGATAATTTTTTTGGCTTTTTTGAACACCGATGCATGAAGTGGCAATTTGAGGATATCCTCCAACATCAAATCTATACAATGCGCTGCACAAGGTGTCCAATAAAGATTCTTCCTTTTATCCATCAACATTTGTCCAGCAGCTTTGTAAGCGGATGCATTGTCCGTTATGACTTGGACAACATTCGTCTCTCCGACCTCCTCAACAACTTCATCCAGCACTTTAAAAAGCATCCTAGCATCTTTAACTTGATCGGATGCATCAATTGACTTCAAGAAGTAAGTGCCTTTGGGATTATTCACCAAAAAATTAATCAAAGTGTGTCCTTTCGTGTCGGTCCAACCGTCCGACATGATGCTACAACCCGTGGCAATCCAAGAAGCCTTCGCCTCATCAACAAGAGTGGTAATGGCCTGCTTCTCTTCTTTCAAAATCCAAGTTCGGAGTTCATGCATGGTTGGTGGCTTGAAACCCCTTCCATATCCACATACATCAGTCATCATCGCCAGATTAGAAGGACTATTGGCTATGTTGAATGCCAATGAATTCTCAAAAAAAAATCTCCCAATGCTCCTGCAAATCCTCCTTCTCTCATCTTTTTTCCAGCTTGCATTCAAAGTGACTTGTTGAGAGGGAGGATCCGAACTACCTGCACCCCTACCTCCATGTGCAATGAAAAAATCCATCGGTCCTCGAGCTAGCTTGATACCACTAGAATCTGTCGGTGCTCTTTGTGCCGGTTCATTTTCGTCACCTCCAGATGGCCCTTGCATCCCAACTCGGCAAACTTCTTCCATTTCTTCAAACCGTCTTCTCTTTTCATTACCCTTGCTGTCCATGAACATCTTCATCTCTTGTTGAACTTCAATAGGAACGCTTGGACAAGCTCTCACATTCTTGCGTGTCTTTGCAAGATGGTCTTTTAGCCGCTTCACCCCACCGGTGATCTTCATCGAACAAAAATTGCATTCAACATATACATATCCTTTCCCTTTGTGATGCTCGTCCATTTCAAGTTCTCGACAATATCTCCATCCGGGATCCGATCGCCCCCCACTTTGGCCTTTCCTTCCCATATCTACAAGTTATACAATAACATACACATATTGATATATACTAACTACAAGATGCACATACATGTAATCCTTCATCATAGTTGCAAAAAAATAGCCTAGCAAAAAAATGCACATACATCATAGTAGCACATACATGACATCCTATCCCTAGGTGTTATGTCAAAGAGAAAGAATATAATGTTGCAAAAAAATTGAGAACTCTCTACTAATAACTCATAGCATATGTAAGAATTTAACCCAACAATTGGAAAACACAAAAAAAAATGAAAAAAATAAAAAAAAACAAACTCGGAGGTGGCGGCGGCGCATACCTACTCCGGCTGGACGGCGAGAGGGTCGGCGATGGAGAGGAGGCCTGGGCGGCGACTCCGGAGGGCGGCGATGGCAGGTTGGCGGCGAGGCGGGGCTGGGACAGGGAGGTGCGGGGCTCAGGGGAAGGGAGGGGGAGGGTTTCTGTCGAACAGAACCTTCCCCAAACCCCCGACCTTTCGAATGTATTAAAAAAGGTCACGTGCTTTGCACGTGACCCGGGAAAAGTAAAAAAAACCCATTTTTGAGGCTTACGCCTCAGCCTCGCCTCGAGCGCCTCAGGCGAGGCTGAGGCGTACGCCTCCTTGGATACACCTGAGGCGTGCGCCTAGGGGCGTTTTGGCCACGCCTCACCTCGAGGCGTACGCCTCTGCGCCTCGAGGCGGCGCTTTTTAAAACCATGCCTGCACGGCATGAGAAGCAATGTCCTCGACTGCAGCAATGTGCGCGTTGGGTTGATATTGTCCGTAGTGTCTTGTAGCGTTGAGTTGAGTTTCTGTCTGTTTGTCCAAGTTGAGCATTGCATGCTCCAGCTTGAGGGGGAGTGTTGGAGTATAAGTTGTATGCGCCTATTGTGTTGTAGCAGGGTAAATAGATCCTGGAGAAGATCCATTTACCCCCATCCAGTGTTTAGTCCCACATGGACCAGTGGTGGGACTTGGAGGCTCTGGGAAGGCTATATAAGGAGCCCCAGACCTCCTGTACTCATTGAGAAAAAGCAATGCTAAATATGCCCCTTTGAGGGCTTCTCCCGTGGTTTCATCCCGCTCCTCACGGAGTAGGGTTCCACGTTAAATCATGGTGTTCCATGTTTGATCTTTCTTGTTATTTTTCTCTGTTTATCATTCCGCTTCCGCATTCTTCATATTTTATAACAAGAGGTATAAGCACAGGATGTTTGATGGATAATCCCTTTTGATGAGTAGTAGTTGGCTAGGACATGAGTGCACAGTTCTAGGGCATTATCACTTCTCACAAACTTCACAGATGTGGAGAAAACATTTTGAATTTCATTCAGAAAATGGATAATAATATTGCCTGCTTCAGATTTATTTTTCATCAAAAATACCCATGACACACGAGAGAAGTCATCCACAATAACTATATAAAATTTGTGTCCCTAATGATCAGGTACACGACTCGAACCCCAGATATCAAAAGGTAGACCGGTGATGCTTTCCCAACTGACAAGCCTCACATTGGATAGATGTGTGAGGAAGACCCTGGGGTAACACACAACGCAACTTCTGAAGCGGTAGATGCCCAAAGCGTAGATGCCACAACAAAGGAGATACTGGTCCAGTGGGAAGGGATGAGGTTCCAGCAAATGGAGTCTGATTTAGGCGATAGAGGCCTCCTTGCTCATAGCCACGACCAATCACGTTGCCCGTACGGATATCCTGAAAAATAAGAGAAGATGGATAAAAAATTGCCCGACATTGTAGATCCTTCGTAATCTGACTGATTGATAACAAATTCATTGAAAAATCAGGTGCATGTAACACATTCTTGAGCTGCATAGAAGATGTCAGTCTAATCTCCCCCTGAGCAGTGATGGGAGAATGTGTACCATTGGCAATGACCACTGTTCGGCCTGGAGGAATCTGAGAATATCCTGTAAGTAAACTCTGATCGCTACATAGATGATGTGTAGCGCCCGAGTCCATAATCCAAGGTAATGTATCTGATCTACTACTGGTAAATGCAAGTATGCTACCTGAAGCACTGGTAGACGCAAAGGCAGATGCAGCAGCATCAGATTGACTCTCAGTAGTAGGAGCTGGGCTAGATGGGGGAATAATGCCCCTTAGACGGGCAACTAGATCATCGAACCGCTGATCCAAAGGGGTAGCAGATGGCGGCTCTATCTGCTCAGCGACTCGTGCAGATGCAGGAAACCCATGCTTCGAGTAGCATGTGTCTTCATTGTGTCCGACGCGATAACAGTAGGTACATGTTGGCCGAGGGCGGCCTCCTCTGCCACGAGGTCCACGTCCACGGATCTGATGATGAAATCCGCGACCCCTGTTGGCAGCCATGGCTGAAGCATTCTGATTCGTGGCCGTGGAAGTAACGGTGATGCGGCTCAGTCTATGGAAGGCTTCCTCCATGGGAGGAATAGTAGAATCGGCCAACATCTGGGATCGTGCCGCCTCATACTCTGGATCAAGTGTAGCAAGGAACACGCCCACCATAGTTACATTCCGATACGTCTTCTGTTGTTCTGGCGTGGCTGTCAAGAGGCATGAAGCTGTAGAGCTTCTCGAACATCCCTCTCAGGGATGTGTAGAGTGAATGTAGAGGGCAACCATTCTGCTTTATAGTGAATATATCATGCTGTAGTTGCAGAATCTTTGTCTCGTTCTTCGCCTGAGAGTATGTGGCCGCCAGAATGTCCCACATGTCTTTGGTTGTGGACTGATGTAGAATGTCATTGACAATCTCGATCGTCAACGTTCCAGATAGCCAAACCTTGGCATATGCGTCATCGGCCTCCAAAAAGGCATTGGCTCCATTCTTCTCAGCAGTCTCTGGTTCGGTAAGAATATGCTTCTTACCCGTTGACTTCATCATGCTCATGAACTGCATCGCCCACAGTTCATAGTTTGTACCGTCCATCTTTACAATAGGCGCTGGACCACGAAAGGCGCCAATGGATGGGATATCCGCCTTGCTCTCTGACATACTGGAAACTGAAGACTGGAGCGATTGACTGAAGATATGATTTGTCTACAATGACATAGACGGGTTTAGTTGCACGTGTAGACCTCAAGCAACTAAACCCATGTAGTTGACGGTGTGCGCTTTAGGGCTTAGCACACACTTAGGGCTATACGACGCCCTCTGAACCACGCGGGGACGCAAGGCACGCGCTCAGTCGCGCAGCGTGAGGATGAGCGCGCAGTCGCACAGGATGCGCAGTGGCGCTGGCGCTAGCGCAGGAAGCGGGGGCGTTGCACGAGGATGCGCACAGGCGCTGGCGGGTGTGCAATGGAGGCGCAGGGGCGCCGGCGGAGGCGCAGGCAGTGCAGAGGCACTAGCGGAGGCTCCACCGATGAGGAAGGGGCACGCGGGTGAGGTAGGGTAGGGTTAGGGTTTTGAGAACTCCGATCTAGGACCGTCGCTCTGATACCATGTTGGGAAAAAAAGAACAAGTTGTTTATTCCATAAGCCCTAGGCTCTCTTATATAGGAGAGTAGCCTATGGGTAAATTACATAAAGCATACAGCTGAAAATAAAAATAACAGAGAGACACAAAGGAAACTAATATATATGTTAACAAGAAATAGTATTAAAAATTCTCCAAAAACCTTGAGCATTGTAGCCATCTGTTTCCTCTTTACCTCATTCAATGGAAATGATTGTATCATCTGTATATTGTAGAAGAGGGATACCTATATAATCAAGTTAAAAGCTAACATCAACATCACGATGGCTCACCCGGTTGACCACACAAGAAAAGACGTCTATTGGAATTATTATTATACAATTACGTTTGTAACCATTCGGCTTCTGTAACCCTTAAACCTTCGGGTTCCGTAACCTTTAACCATTCGGGTTCCTTAACCCTTCTGAGGTATTTATGTATTTCTCCTCTTGTACTCTCTAGGATTTTCTCTCTATATAAGAGACCTAGCCCTATGGAATAGATATCTCACTCGTCTCTCTCTATATGGTATCAGAGCAATGGTCATAGACTGGTTCTGACCTAAAATCCCCACAACCACCTTCAAGCGTCGCAAAAGCCTGTGCGGTCCCTCTTCCCTGAATTAGGCCCCACGCAAGGCCCTTCAATTGCATCCAGTGCTGCAGCTTGACCCCAAATAAGCATCTCCAACACCTACCGATGTTGCCAGGGGGCACAGAGCCCTCCCGCTAGCGCTACCCTACGCTTTCAGGACCTCCTACGAAGGTCGTCAGCCCCACAGCTACCCTCCACGGGTATCATAGGACACTTTGGAGATTCAAAACTCATCATGGACTGCTGCCAAGAATCCAGATCTGCTGTCCATTGATGGTTTTCAGCCCTTCTTCAAGGGCAAACATGAGTTCTAGGGTATTTTTTAACACATATGCATCCTTAGTTGATCACATGATCTTATTTCTATTTTAAGACCACCATGTCGCCTTCTTCTACCGAGACAAAGCCCTTGACCACAAATATTATGGCACAAGGCACTACTATCAAACTCAAAGGCATAGAAAATTACGTGCTCTGGTCTCGATCTTTAATGTGTTCATTGGTGGTCAAAGGAAACTCTACATTTTGACTAAAGATCCTTTAAATGAAAAGGACAAAGAGTACGACAACTGGCAGACTGACAATTATTTGGTTATCAATTGGATGACCAACAATGTTGAGGCTCACATTGCCTCAAATCTTCTTTACAAAAACATGACCAAGAGGAAACTCCGACACTTGCTAAATGTTGCCAGATCACTTCTTAGTCAAATGATGCTATCCTTACTGCAGTGTATCTCATCAACCGTGTTCCTTCATCTGTTCTCAAAGGGGCAACTCCATTTTGATTACTTTACTCTACTGAATCTTCTTTTCTCATACCTCTACGAATTTTTGATTGTATTGCCTTTGTCCATAACTTTCATGCATCTGACAAATTATCCTCTTGTGCCATCAAATACGTCTTTCTTGAGTACTCTCGTACCTAGAAAGGCTATCGCTGCTATGATCATGTTGGACGTCGATACTATGTGTCTGCTGATGTCACCTTCTTTGGAAAAAAAGTTATTTCACACAGACTGTGCGTGGCATTCCTTTGGACCTCCTCCCTCCCCTATCAATCGTCTATACTCGCCAAAATATCTTTATACCTTCTACACCAGTGTCTGTACCCCTGTCTGTCCATTTTATGCAGGATGATATGACTACTTCGAGTGCTCCCACCAATGATGTCCCGGATGTACCTGGGGAGCTTCCTATAGCTCTACGCAAGCAAAGAAGGCAATATATGTATCACCCCATGTCACATTTTACTTCTACATATGGTTTATCTAGTTGTGACAAGAGATTTGCAGATGCTCTGAATGCTATTTCTGTTCCAAGAGATCATTTCAGTGCAATGCAGGATCATGGTTGGTGACATGCTATGGATGAGGAGATGGATGCACTTACCTCTAGGGGCACGTGGGATCTTGTATCGTGCCCCCTGGGAGTTCGCCCTATGACTTGTCGATGGATCTTCACGACCAAACAGTCGCTTGATGGTTCTATTGATAGGATGAAAGCCAAACTTGTTGCCAAAGGTTTCACACAAACCTTTGGAGTTGATTATTTTGAGCCTTTCTTGCTTGTTGCCAGAATGGGGTCGATACATACCATTCTCTCTATTGCTGCCAACAAGGCTTGGCCCGTTTATCAACATGATGTGAAGAACACCTTTCTTTATGGTGATCTTGAGGAGGAGGTCTACATGATACAGTCGTCGGGGTATGTAGTCGAAGGGGAGCAAGTATATCGACTACGCAAGGCCATTTATGGCCTGAAGCAGAGCCCAAGGGCATGGTTTGACAAGCTCACTATGGAGACCAACACCCTTGGTTTTCAGAGGACAACATCTTACTACTCTGTCTTTATTAGACGACGGTCTACTGGCATGATCATCCTTGTTGTCTATGTTGATGATATGGTTATCACATGAGATGATGTAGATGGTATTCAGGAGACCAAGACCTTCCTCCAGAAGGTCTTTGTCACGAAAGATCTCGACCAACTTCGTTATTTTCTTGGCACCGAAATAATACGCACTACAGAGGGGCTCCATTATTCACATAGAAAGTATTGCCTTAATATTTTAATTGAGTCACAACATCATGGATGCAGGCCATCTGGCATCCTCGCAGAAGTGAGAAAATATTTAGCATTTATTGATCCAACATTCGAGAATGCAACATGATACATAAGCTTAGTGAGAAAATTACTCTATCTCACTATTACTAGGGCAGATATATCATATGCTGTGAGCAGAGCCAGTCAGCATATGGAGGAGCCTCTTTACGGTTACTGGCAGGATGTTCTTTTGATCCTTCGATACTTGAAAGAATCTCCTGGATGTGGACTCTTCTATGGGGTGAATGAGCACACTTATATCTCCGCCTATACAGATTCTGACTATGCTAGTTCTCCTGAGTACCGCCGATCCACTACAAGATACACCATGTTGCCATCAAAAAAAAGATACACCATGTTTGCTGGGGATAATCTTGTCACTTGGTGAAGCAAGAAGCAGGCAATGATCTCCAGATCCAATGCGAAAGCAAAATACAGGGCAATGGCTCAGGGCACATGTGGGATCACATGGCTTGTTTCTTTCCTAACATAACTTGGCATGTTAGTCGCCATTCATGTACCCTTATACTGCGACAACAAGTCTGCCACATACATCGCCACCGATCCAGTTTTTCATGAGTGAACAAAATAGAATGAAGTTGATTGCCATTTTATTCGTGATGCAGTATGAGGAGGACGAATCAACACTCCACACATCTCCACTGAACTTCAACTTGCAGACATCCTCACAAAGGCTCTTCCAAGGAAGAGTCTCATGTACTTAGTATCCAAGTTGGGCATGATTGACAGATATGTTCTAGCTTGAGGAGGAGTGTTGGAATTATGATATTATAATTATGTTTGTAATCCTTTGAGTTTTGTAACCCTTAACCCTTCAGGTTCCGTAAGCTTTAACCCTTCTGGTTCCGTAACTTCTCAGGGGTATTTATGCATTTCTCCTCTTGTACTCTCTAGGGTTTTCTCTCTATATAAGAGACCCTAACCCTATGTAATAGATATCCCATTCATCTCTCTTCTCCACAACGTCAACGACGATAACAAATAACATAGGAGCTAGGGGCAACCCTCTCTCAAACAACATTGCGGTTGAAAGGACCCAACCTCAAGCCAATCATTCACTAGTACCAAATATGACGTCGTGGCTACGCAACACTTCATCCAAAATATCCAGGTGTATGGGAACCCCTGTTTTGACAATGCAGCCCAAAGAAACCGTCAATCAAATATATCATAGGCTTTGGAAAAGTCTACTTTCTAAATAATGCCTTTCACATGATGGATCTTTCAATCAACAATCATCTTCGTGACCATTGCCAAGCTATCACTGATCTGCCTACCAGATACAAACGTTGACTAGAGAGGCGAGATAATATAACCCATAACCCTGTTCAGCCTCGAATGCGTAATCTTTGTTACATCTTTATGTTTGGACATGTTGTCTTTGTTGTGCAACATCATGAGACTGGGACTGGCAGGCTCACTCTTTCACCAATCAACTATGTTTTTCAAAGTTATGGTAAAAGTGAGAAAGGGTGTCAATTTTTCAATTTTTGGATCCTAGTTGCAGTCATTATTATGTTTGTACATATGAGATATTGTTTAGGTTATTCTTAATTTTCTCTTCTACAGGGAGCCATGTCTTAATTGGTCCTACTAATGATATCTTTGAGACTGATGATTATTCATGACGTTTACAATACAACTGCCTCAAGATATTAAAGATTTCCCAGTTTCAGATGACAACAAATTCCGATTCAGTATATATGTCATGTTCCTCCTTTGGAGCCCTTCCTCAAATCTTCACCTAACGTAGTTCCTAATTCCAAGACTTTTTTCAATATAATATTGTTTCTAGTGAAACAGGAATAAGTGCAATGAAATATGATTAGAATGACACTGCCACTCCAATTAGTAATCAGAAGAAGCCTCATAATTGCATTTTGCATTCTCTTTCGGTAGCAATGTCCATGGTCCATCTTAGAAACAACTATAGACATTTTGCAGAGGGGTTACCTCCATAGAAACACCGGTGTCACAATGCTCAAGACACCGGTATCCATGGGTACTTGGTTCTTAATGGATCCTCCAAAGGAATGTAAGATGATTAGATCCAAATGCGTTTTCACACTAAAGCATAATCCGGATTGTCCTGGAATGACTTTATGACACAAGGCATTGCTAGTAGCTAGAGTTTTCACCCAACATCTGGAATGGAATCTTTGAAACCTTCTCTCCTATCGCTCTACTTTCGACTATGGGGATCCTTCCTTCAATTAATCAGAATAGACAGAAGTCATTGCATTCCTTTATGGAGATCTTGAGGAGGTCCCTATATGCAGCAACCATCATTCAAGCTTCAAAAGGAGTGTCAGAATTTTTGCCTACAGAAAAACATTTTATGGTCTTAAGTGAAGTCCTACCATAAGGTTTCAAATCTCCCTTGCAGTAGGAAAACTTAGTTCATGAATAGGTCTATATAGGTCCACTAGAATGCAACCATGATGGTCTTATGAGACACTAAGGTTGCACCTGGAAAAGGAGCTATTCCTCATAACCGAGACATCACTTGATATTATTATATATTGGTAATGCAGACTATGCAAAGTGCTCTCCAGATAAAAAATCAATCCCTGAAATCTGCATTTACCTCGGGGACAATTTTGACAGATTGTCATAAGGAGCAGTTGTATCTCGCTTGAGTGTAGAGCATGAACACAGGACAATGGTATGTAGCGCATTAACTTCCTTTGTGTTTTATAAATCATGTGGGATGTGTTTGGAATTTCCCTTTATATGTTTTAAAAATTATAAGGCAGAAACTAAGTTTCACAAACACTTCCAGTTTACTTACTTCCTGTCCTCTGCCCTCCTGGGAAAAGGTATTCTAAGCTTCATAGTACTCCCCTGCAAGACAACCTACAAGAAAAAAATGGCGGAATATCAAAATATGAGTGTGGAGTAACGAGGGTATGAGGTAGA
This sequence comes from Ottelia alismoides, assembly GCA_037367405.1. NCBI lineage: Eukaryota > Viridiplantae > Streptophyta > Magnoliopsida > Alismatales > Hydrocharitaceae > Ottelia > Ottelia alismoides. The sequence goes on along the minus strand of JAZKJV010005664.1, from coordinate 760,270 downwards.
TCAAAAGTGCATTTCATTGAAATTTAAAAGCATAATTGTTCTCTAATAAATTTAGAAAGGATAAAAACGCACCCATGCATAATATGCTTACACATTTTCTTTCCATGATACTATCCACAAAAATGTGCCCAATCAAATCAGATCAGGTATATATAACTCATGGCACTGTTTACTGAACTAAAATTAACAGAAATTGATAGAATGGAATAAATTTAACCCAAAGATTCTCTCTGCAAGCTACTTGGAAATGATCCCATCGACTATAATTTCGAAAGGACAACAAACAAAGTTTTTTTAGAGGTAGCATATAACAATTTAAACACAGGAAACGTAACATTCCCTATGATGTATCCCCTACCTAGCTCCAATGGGGATTGCTCTCCGTAACAGGTCAAAAGTTGAGAAAATATAAAAGACAGATTACAATGTAAACAGGTCAATTGAAGAGAATCAACCAAAGAAAGTCAATAAAAAAGACTTCACTTCGAAAACCCTCACTGTCTACTACAGCAAAAACCAAGCATTCTCCCAATTTACGTGGAGTTGGCATGCTTTCCAAACAGGTTTAATTTGTGCCATATTCAAAACTATTACATCCATCATAATAGCCTCCTTGTGTTATTCCTTTGATCCTCCCAACACCTTTATACAAGGTGCTTATTTTAGCTTATCTTACCTTCGCAGCAGTAGCAGATGGCCTTTTCTGTACATGTCCAAACCACCTTAAATGAAGTTACCATGTTTTGTGTATCATCAGTGCACATCAATTTTATGCCAGAAAACCCTCAAAAACCAAGAGGAAAATGACGGAAGCAAGATAACATATAGCCTACGTTGAGTATTGTTAATATTAGCTGCATGATTTGATTTTTTTCTTATCTTGTATCTGTTTTTCGGGCAACACCTATTTCTGCAAGGATTGTCCATTTTTGGTCTTAATCTCTCTCTAAATGTATAAGAAGATCCAACCACATCAGCATTTATGAACTTTAATCCTATTTTCCACGGCCTGCACGGCCATTAGGGCTTCCTTTACTAAAACCACCTTGTTAAAATAAATAATGACTAAGCAGGATCGAAGAACATAAAGTGGAATGCTTAGATTTTACGTGGAATCCTACTTCGAGAGGAGCGGGATGAAACCACGGGAGAAAGCCTCAAAGGGGCAGATCTTCTATTGTGGATCTCTCAATGAATACATGTGACGTGAGGCTTCTTATATAGCCACGCAACAGACCGGAATCTCATTTATAGATGATGTGAGACTAAACAAGAGAGCGTGATAATTGGAACAAGGAGAGATCCAATTACCATTTATTACATACTCTAACACCCCCTCTCAAGCTGGAGCTAAGAAAGTTGTAGCTTGCAACAAAAGTAAAAATATACATCATATATTCACTCGCTCCATCGAAGATTTACGGGATGAGATTCGCAACGGGCCATTGTTGGCAAAAGACCTTACACGAAGATGAGTTTGTGATGATCATGTTGTGTCTATAGTGGAGTCATTGCAATAACTAGGTAGAACATGGAGTAGAGTCGTTGTAGAAGAAGTCCATGTGAAGAGTAGTCGATGCTCGGGAAGATGGTCCATATGCAGTAGTAGTCTGGAGTGTCGATCTACATACTGTGGATGAGTAATAGAAGTCTGAGACGATCCTAGGTAGAGAAGTCCATCAGGAGTAGTTGATGTCGAACATCAACAGTGGAGTGATCGTCTCTATGCAAATATTGAGAGTTGGGCCTCTCCTATATGTGAACTTTGAGATTGGCCTCTCCCAATTTTTATGGGGCATGGAGCATATTCGCTTATATAGAGGGACCTTGGAGAAGATATTGCTTTTGTTGAGGAACCACGAGTAGATGATGATGAACGAAATAGAAATCAAGTAGATACATCTCAACTAGAAGAATATGCCCGTCTCTCTCACTCCCACTCTCTCATACTCGTCATAATACAAACACGGAGGACCAAGTTGGGAGAAACAACGAAGAACATGTAATTTTTTTCCTTTTTTGCCCTTTTTGTGCTCCTTTTTGCATAAATCATCCTTCTTTTTATTGTATTCATCCATTTTTCCGTAACTATTCCTCAACTATTCGCTTATTTTCACTCCAGCCTTTTTTTCTTGCATATTGCAAACAACAACAACAACAAAGCCTTTTCCCACAATAAAGTAGGGTCGGCTACATGGATTCTTCGCCTCCATTCCGATCTATCTTGGGTCAATCTTGGACTTATATCCAAAAAACTAAGATCCCTTCGTATAGTCTCTTTCCAACACTTCTTGGGCCGTCCTCGCCCTCTCTTAGCCGGCTCAACATCCCACCACTCGCATCTCCTAACCGGTGCATCAGTTGACCTTCTTTGCAAATGACCAAACCATCTTAAGCGGTTTTCTCGCATCTTATCCTCGATCGGAGCTACACCAACTTTCTTTCTGATTGCATCATTCCGAATCCGATCTTTACGTATATGTCCACACATCCATCTTAGCATTTTCATTTCTGCTACAGCCATTCTCTGCACATGCCTATGGTTCACAGGCCAACATTCAGAACCATAAAGCATAACAGGTCTCACGGCTGCTTTGTAAAACTTTCTTTTAATTTTTAAAGGAATTTTCTTATCACAGAGAACAGCGGAGGCTCCTCCCCACTTTAGCCAGCCTGCATTTATTCTATTAGTAACATTTCTATCAATTTCCCCATCATGTTGCAAAATAGATCCCAGATATCTAAAAGAATCTCTCTTCTGAATGTTATCGTCACCAATCTTCACCTCGATTCCTTCACCATTGCTTCCATCAAAGGTGCATTCCATATATTCCGTCTTAGCCCTACTTATACGAAAACCTTTAGTCTCCAATTCATGTCTCCAAACCTCAAGCTTCTCATTTACTCCATCTCTAGTCTCGTCAATCAACACAATATCATCAGCAAATAACATACACCAAGGCAACTCATCATGAATGTGACTTGTCAACTCGTCCATAATCAAAGTAAAAAGAAATGGACTCAAAGCTGAACCTTGATGTAAACCAATGTTGATATCAAAATAGTCAGTCTTCCCCGTCGGGGTCCTAACACAAGATAAAGCCCTATCACACATATCCTTTATGAGATTAATGTATAGGACATGTACTTGTCTCTTCTCCAAAACTCTCCACAGTATCTCTCGTGGGACGGAATCATAAGCCTTCTCCAAATTAATAAAGATCATATGGAGATTCTTCCTTTCAGCTCTATAAATCTCCATTGTTCTCCTCAGCAAATGGATGGCTTCAATAGTTGAGCGACCTGGCATGAATCCGGATTGGTTTTCTTTTATTTGGGAAACTTGTCTCAACCTTCTTTCGATCACACGTTCCCAAATTTTCATAGTGTGACTCATCAGCTTGATACCTCTGTAATTTGAACAATTTTAATGTCTCCTTTGTTCTTATAAAGAGGCACCACAATACTCCTCCTCCAATCTTCAGGCATTTTTTTGCTTCGCCAAATAACATTGAATAGATTCGTAAGCCAGGTCAAACCACGCTCACCTAAAACTTTCCATACTTCTACAGGGATGTCATCCGGTCCAACACCTTTCCCAGGTCTCATAACCTTCAAAGCCTCCTCTATTTCTTTTCTTTGTATTCGTCTATAGCATGCACGATTCAAGTAACTTTCACTACTAGCTAGATCACCCAAAGTGATCTCTCTATTTCCTTCTCCAATGAAAAGTTTATGGAAGTATTACTCCCATCTAGTCTCTATATCCTTCTGAGTAACAAGCACGTGACCTTCCTCGTCCTTAATGCATCTCACTTGAGAAAGGTCTTTGGTCTTTCTTTCTCTTGCTTTGGCCAACCTGAATATATCCTTCTGGCCCTCCTTAGAGTTGAGATTTTTATACAAAACCTTATAAGCTTTTGACTTAGCTTCGCTTACAGCCTTCTTTGCTTCCTTCTTCGCTATTTTATAGTCCGTGACAGTTTCCTCTGTTCTATCCTTAGACATAGCTTTAAAGCAAGCTCTTTTAATTTTTAGCTTCTCTTGCACCCCTTCACTCCACCACCAAGCCTCCTTTTGACCCGGAGCTCCTCCTTTTGACTCGCCTAGCATCTCTTTGGCTACCTTTCGGATACAAGATGCTACTGCCTCCCACATCTCGTTTGCACTACCGCTACAATCCCAAGATAAGTCTTCTAAAACCTTCTCCCTGAAGCTTGATTGCTTCAGCGGAAGATTCCACCACCTAGTTCTAGTGATCTTAGGAACCTTCCTTTTCTTTACCAGCCCTTTTATTTGTAAATCCAAGACTAACAAGCGATGTTGGGTTGTCAAACTCTCTCCAGGGATTACTTTGCAATCTTTGCAACATAACCGATCTCTTCTCCTCAACGCAAAGTAATCGATCTGTGTTCTAGTTGAGCCACTCTTATAAGTAATTAAATGCTCATCCCTCTTCTTGAAAAGAGTGTTTCCTATGAAAAGATCATATGCAGTTACAAAATCCAGAATGACTTTTCCCTCTTCGTTTCTATCCCCAAAACCATGTCCTCCATGCACACTTGCATACCCTGAAGCATCTTTTCCCACATGGCCATTAAGATCTCCACCTATGCAAATCATCTCTCTTTGTGGGATTCCTTGTAAAATCTTATCCATATCCTCCCAAAAAGCTTGTTTAGTCCTTTCATCTAAACCAATTTGTGGTGCATAAACTGAGATGATATTCAGAATTTCTTCTTCAAGCACCAACTTTAGCAAAATAATCCGATCCCCAAATCTTTGCACCTCAACCACACAATCCTTCAAATCTTTATGAACAACCACTCCAACACCGTTTCCGCCCTTATCTTTACCTAAATACCAAAGTTTAAAGCATGTCTTCTCGATCTCCCTTGCTTTCTCTCCAACCCATTTAGTCTCTTGAAGACATAATATATGAATCTTCCTTCTTTCCATTGTATCCACTATCTCCATCAATTTTCCAGTTAAAGTACCGATATTCCAACTACCAATCCGTAACTTCCTTTGCAATCTCTTTTGGACTAACTTCTTTACTCGCATGCGTCCATTATGCGAGAACCCTTGCAAATTTTGGATTGCATCCGGGCGGTGATGCAGCGGAACTAGCTTATTTACCCGCATGCGTTCCTCATGCGAGAACCCTTGTAAATTTTGAACTACATCCAGGCTGCGATGTAGCGGCCCTTGCCAATTTTTCATTGCATTCGGGCGATGCAACGCGTCGCAAGTAAGGAACGTCCCAACGAAATCTGTATGTTTGCTTAAATCCATGTTTAAAAGATCCGAACGATTTCGAGATAAATTCATAAATAGTGTTCTTAGAAGAAATTAAGAACACTATTTACGAATTTATCTCTCCTGCGTTGGTTGTCGGCTACCTAATGCGTAACCCTCATCTACATGCCCCTACTTATTTTTTTGATACAATAGTGGCCCAATTGGACTGAAAAACCATCCTTTTTTGTCGTAGGTGCAACCCAATTTGGAGCCCTATTTTTTCGTTTTTTAGCGAGGCTCGTTGGGGCTAAAGAACGAATATCACCCTCTCCCCCTCGATAAAGTAGTACTCTCCATCATCTCCTCATTCATTTTTTAAAGGGATGTCAGGTCCCTTCCATCCTTTTTGTTGTAGTTGCAACCCAACTTCGAACCGCGTTTTTGTCATTCTTTTAGCAGGGCATGTTGGCTTAAAGAATGAATAGCAAACTCTCCCCCTCGATATTGTAAAACTCTCTATCATCTCCTCATTCATTTTTTACCAGGGGTTTTGGGTCCCTTCCATCCTGTTTTATTGTAGTTGCAACCTAGCTTCGGGCCTCATTTTCTTGCGTTCTTTTAGCAGGGTCGGTTGGGCCTAAAGAATGAATATCACCTTCTCCCCCTCGATAGAGTAGAACTCTCCATCATCTCCTCATTCATTTTTTCAAGGGTATCGAGTCCATTCATGTTTGCACGAAGACTAGGGTTCCAAACCCTTCTCTTGTTTGTCATCACCATGTTCAAAGAAGGTGCTCGAGATGGTCCTAGAGATTAAGATGGTTTGGAGGCGCGTAAGGAAGGGTCACCGAGTGGGGCTACCATGGGACTCTCACATTGCCATTACGAGGGAGGAGAGGTTTTCTGAGGGGGTCTTCTACTATTGCATGTTGGGTTTCATCCGAGGAGGTGCTCTAATGTCGAAGCTTCAGGTGAAGATGATTCAAAGGATGGTGGCAGATGTGCTTCTTGATGATCGATAATCGGCAATGTTGCCTTCATGTCTTGGAAAATGGTGAGGTTGTGAAGCTCAGAGGCGATGTTTATGTTTGCAACGCTTGGAGAAGGAGAAGGTTGGTACAACACCACCGCCAATTCACATCAAGGTAGTAAGCAGGTCATTGTGCAAAATCTGATCAATAACCATGCACGAGTAGGGTTCGGAGTTGAAGAGAGGAGTGCAAGTAATTGCACGTGATGAGATGGTGTAGGGCCTTTCATGCGCTGCCCCCCTTTTTTCTTTTATGGAGTTAACTCATCGAGAAGGGGAGAACCCCAACCCTAACTGGAGTAGGGTTCCATAGAATTGTTGGAGGCAAGGAAGGCCATATTGATATCGAGATCATATCGGTCCGCCTGGAAAAGGATATATCGAGATATATCGCTGATATATCAATGATATTGGTGGAAATGTAGCACAAAATGGTATTTTTTGCCCTCTTTTCATAAATTAAGATCATCCGAGATATTAAATCAATAAATAACCTACAAATACACACTTATACCACACATATCGGTCATTTATACCCCATATATCACACATACCTATCATTTCGAACATATCAATGTTAATGTTGATTCGTGACTTATAGATATTGGAAATGGATTTCATTCAAGTTTTTATAACCATGGAAGGAAATATCGCGATGTATCGGCGAAATATCGCCGATATATCGATATTGAGACGAGACTAATATGGGTACCGATATGGCGAAATATCCTCCTTTTCAGACATTTCCTTCACAAAAATGCGTCGATATGGGCGACATTTCGACGATATATCGTAAAAATATCGTATCGATACGATATCGAAATCGATATGGCCTTCCATGTTTACAACATGAAATAACATACAAATATACACTTAGATAACACATATATTTCATTTATGATCCTTATATCACAGATATCAGTACTGTTAATTGTTAAACTCTAGATATAGGAAATGGAGTTCGTCCAAGTTCTTAGAACACTAAATAACTTACAAATATACTCTTAGATCACACATATCGATCATCTATGACCCTTATATCGCATATATCGGTCATATCGAACATATCGTTGCTATTGTTGATTGCTAACTTACGGATATTGGAAATGTAGTCCATCCAAGTTCTGATAAAAACAACTTACAAATATACACTTATATCACACATATTGATCATCTATGACCATTATATTGCACATCTCTATCACATCGAGCATATCATTGTTAATATTGATTGTTGACTTATAGATATAGGAAATAGAGTTCATCCAAGACTTATATTGCATCACATATTATACATAAACAAAATGTCTGAGCTATTTTTGGAAACCACACAAATAAAGAGCATAATAGCATTTCTTAAAAGACACATAATTGATAATAATATTTTCGAAAGAGAAAGAAGATGAATTAAAATCAATTGGACACCTCCAAGTTGAAGAACCATTGTATGCACCCCCCTGTCGCACCCTACCCTACCAGAATAGGAGTAGCATAATAAGTAGTGGAATCATGCTTATAAGGGTACTATTCATCAATATATAGATATCGGCAAAATTTCGACGATATCGGTCGACATCCAAGAATTTTTCATTGAATCAAATCACTTTTGACCGACGTGGGCTGATATGGCGATATATCACCAATATATAGGTAGTATATCACCAATATCCTTGTAAATAGATATGCACCTTGATATCCCTTACCTCTTGATAGATATATCACCGAAATATCTTGATACGGCCTTCCCTGGTTGGCGTACCTGGAACAGAGATTGCATTTTCGATGAAAAATAAATCCGAAGAATAGAACTTGCTAGAGATACTTGCCCTCTCGAAAACATAAGATTTCATCATAATTCCTAGAGCTTTTTAACTTGAACAGATCGTGAATAAAATATTTTTTAAGAACAAAGGCACAATCGAATTGCTCCAATACCATGTAGCAGCGTTGCAATAGTCGGCTAACTATACCGAACAGTCGGATCGACTATGAGGAGCAGGGGGGTCCCCGACTGAATAAACCTCAAGTTGGGCAATAGATGGCCCGACCGAATAGTCAGTCAGTGACTGACTGCTGGAATTTTTAAATTTTTTAAATTTTTATTTTAATTCTTAAGTGTTATCATTAATCACAGTACCACCACAAATGTTAAAATTCCATATATATACATTGAGTGCTACTTTTATTTTGGATTCTTGTTAATTAATGACCATATATGTATAAAAATATAGGAATATATGTATTTGAATTAAATTTTATATTTAAAATAAATAAAAAATACATAATCAAATAATCTCGAATAGTTGCTTGAATATCGATTATTCTCCATTCCGTGACCCTTCCAAGTGAATACCGAATACCAACTTCTGCAACACTGCCATGTTAAGATAAACAATACGATAATAGAATCGAGAAACATAAAAATATAAAAGGGGAACGCTTAGATTTTACGTGGAGCCCTACTTCGAGAGGAGAGGGATGATACCACAGGAAAGGCCTTAAAGGATCAGATCTTCTATTATGAATCTCTCAATGAATACAAGGGGTGTGAGGCTTCTTATATAGCCCCATAGACAGACCTGAGTTTCAATTATAGATAATGTGAGAATAAACAAGAGAGCATGGTAATTGGATCTTGAAGAGATCCAATTACCCATCTGTTACATACTTTGACAACCGAATGACTTGAAGGGTCTAATGATAATATACAATTAAGAAAGGACAATGAAGAAACAATGAAGATCCATCTACCCAAATTAACTCAGCACCCAAATAAAGTTGAAAACACTTTAACATAGCCACCATGTTAATTATCTCTTCGAGAGGAAATGAAGCAACACCTAAAATCATTAAAGTTCAAATAAGGTAGACATAACATCCAAAATCAATCTTTTCATGAAGTAACATGCACACAAATGCATGGATTCTTGGTTGAATATTAATAATAAGGAGAAGAATATTTACTCAAGGCATTTCTATATATTTGGATTGTACAACATTGTACTGGCCCCAACACTTGATATTGCTACAATACGTTCTTTCTTACTTTTACCTTGTTATTTTTCCTCTTAATTACAGGCATCAACTAGACGTACATTGTAAAAGTTGGAGCCTAACCATCCAACATCAATATATCAGTTAATATTATATTCATCACTAGTAGTGTGCAAAAGGCGAGCACCGTTGCTTATTAACAGGTAAAAAGCCTAGGGACTCAACTTAATAACTATTAATACGACATCTATAAATGTCAATTTCCTTAACAGACATTGCATTACCAACATTTTGATATAAAAGAAATCTAAAATTTTTATTAACAACTGCAGGAGAAGAGAATGTGCTTCTTTAAGGGAGCCCTCCCGCCTGGATATAGAGGGGTAGGAAAACATTAGGACAAAAACATAAAATGAATAGCAAAAAAGTACAAGAAGATACGAATGTGGCACACAACTCTTTGTCACTCAATACTCACCCTCAACTCAAGCTAAAGCATAGACATCACACATACTTGGCTAGGAAGCTCAACAACGAGGTCCGCAGGAAAAAGAAATATGTGCAACAACAAGAACAAGTAAAACAAAAGATTACATGGCACTAGGTATTAGATAGTCATGGTAGCTTTACTACATAGGAGAAAGGACCCTCTAAGTCAAATTTTGATAATAAACTTCTCAAGATACAAGAGTTGTGATGCTCTTTACATAGCCCCATAAACGCAAGTCCCACAAAAAAACAATGTGGGATATATAGGAGAGTAATGTAATTGGACCGTGGATAGATCCAATTACCCATGTAAATATATATTATAGCACTCCCTTTTCCAGGGTATATATAATGAAGATGGGCGATTTGAGAGGCCAATTTATCTCGACCATCCCTTGTTACTTCCCATAGGAGAAGTATGTTAATAAAATAGTGAAACCCTCCTTACTCCTCAAAGGAGATGTAATAGGTATAGATGATAGGATTTAACGAAATAGCCCACCTCCTTATTAACAAGGAGGCTTTGGTGTTCAATGTAGTGCTTTAAACGGTCGTGAAATAGTGTAAAATGCTAGTTCCTTCGACCTGCGAGAAATTTCCTTGGCTTCTCTAAAACATATTAATCGTTATGTTGCAGAAGGAACTTTTTTTTGTCAGAGAAGTTGGGGTTGCGCCCCTACTTGAGGAAGGCGCAAACAACAATGTTCATTTTTTTTTAATAAAGGGAAGTTCAAGAATAAGCAACTATTGACTCATTTGTGAATGCATACAAAAGCATCTCCCGAATAAAGTCAAGGAAACATAATCCGGAATATGGCACCAAATACAAGCTGCTAGAGAAGGTTGAGGGATCCATAGGGCTAGGGCCTTTGTTCGTCGTTCCTTCTTCTTTGAGAAGAGTCGCCTTATTATTAATTTTATTAGCTTGAGACCCTCATTCTATCGAACTAAACTAAGAGTGTTTTCATTGATTTTGTTAATAGAATACACGTTTTTATATTAATTGAAAAGAATCAAAAGGAAAAAATGATTTTAATACAATTGATTCCGAAGAAATTATGGCCAATTTCAATCGATCTCAAATGTCCCTCAAATTTCATTCTTTTTTTATCCCTGGCTAAAATAAAAGCCTTCTTCCACGAAAATTCAGAGTTTTCCACGCTTGGATGGAATTGAAGATTGTGGCTAATAAATAAGGAAATATGTTTCATTTATCTATCACATCAAAAATATCATCCATCTTAGGATGTCCATTATATGAATCTCGAACCTAACTCGATTTATGATTCACTCATTATTTCGATCTCATCGGCCGCAACTATAGTATTCAATTTATGCTTAATAAAGCAATACCTTTAACATCAACTATATATCATATTTTGCATTTATATTTGTTGAGGTTTATTTTGCATTTGACTATTTATTTCATCTCTATTATGTTATATACCCTTTAGGGTTTCTCCTCTCTTAAGAGAGCCATATGGGCCTCATAAAAACAAGTCATTATTCTCTCTATTAGGAAACTAGAATGTGGAAGCGTAATATAAGATATAATAGAATAAACATGAAGAAAATCGAGATTTTACATGGAACCCTACTCCGTGAGAGCGGGATGAAACCACAAGAGAACGCCTCAAAGAGCTTGTGTTTTCTATTCATTTTTCTATCAGATACATAGGGGGTGGAGCTTCTAATATAGCCCCCACTGAATCTCCAAGTCCCACAGATAGTAGATGTGGGATGAAACCACTGGATGTGGTAATTGGACGCAGGAGGGATCCAATTAACCATATATACATGACGCATACTTTAATACACCCTCTCAAGCCGGAGCATGCAATGCTCATCTTGGACAAATAGAAAGAAATCTCAAACTCATAATACAAGGCACTACAAATAATATCAACTCAAGCATACTTTATTATCTGTTGTTGTCGAGGATGTTGCTTCTCATGTCGTGCTGATGTGGAGGAACTAAAGGGCTGGAGTGTGAGTTGAACATGGTCTCCTCGTCGGAGAACATATGCTCTGTACTGCGTCTGTCAGAGTCACTGAAATTGGAACGAGTCAGCTCGTTAAAGTACTCTGGCCGCAACTGCTCCATCTCTCTAAAGGGTCGAATTGGAAAAAGCCATGGAAATATCCTCATTGGAGTCCATAAACGCTGGAGAATGGAGTATGAAAGTGTCCTCGTCGGAGATCTGGGTCTCTCCATACTGGTTTAAAGATCCCTATGAAACCACATGAAAACCCTATCTCACAATGGCATAGAAAATGGGATCTCTACTCTGGAGTCCCTATGGAGCACGTGAAAACTCTGAGACCAAAACAAAGATAGGGACCACAAATAATAATCGCATACATGTGCGCATCAAATTGCATAGTCAGAACCAATCTGAACGTCGAGTCTGAATCTGAACAATCTATAGAGTATGACTATCTGACATGGCATCTGGACTAGAAAATCTGAATATGTGACTCTACACAATACTCCCTCTTTCTCCCATACTGCTCGGAATTGAAGATAGCGAACAAGTTGGGAGAAGACAAAACAATGGGGAGAAACAAAACATGCATAAGCCGTCTCATTTTCTCGCCTTTTCTTTTTGTATTTTTTAAATCATTTTTTCGGCTATATTTTAGCCACCTATTTTTTACCTCTCGTGTACGGTTTTTTTACGTACCCTTTTTTCAAGAAAAACTCATGGTCCAATTGGACCCTTGAAATTCGGCCCAAATAGGGAAAAGATTGCGACTTAGCCCAATCAAGCTTGAAAAACATAACTCCTTTTTTAGTGGACCCTCCCCTTTTTTTAATAGCAAAGCAGCATCAATTGGGGTCCCTTTTTATTTACGTAAGAGGGATATCAAACCCCTTGGTATTTGTTCCATGTACCCGAGGGTTCCCAGATGGAACCCCATTGTCGCCCCTAGATTTTAGCACCGAGTTGTTGCTCCGGTTGTAGCGGTGTCTCTTGATGCTTCAGTGTTGAGAGGAGGAGCTTTGCACGTTGTAGCCTGTATGACGCCACCTGGAGATGTCGGGTCCACGTCGTCGTCGCAACCAATAGATCTTCGGAACATTGGCTCCGAGTGGACTAGATCGTGGCTCCGCCTGAAGCCAACATACCGTCGGCTACATGCTTCTTTTTCATTCCTTGGCAGCAAGGGCTTGGAGCCCACGTTGTGCCCTTTTTCTCTCTTCGACCCTCTTGGAGCCCATGATGTCACCGGTCATTCACCGTTGCCTGTGGTTGCGATGGGGCTACTGCCGCATGGATGGTCTTAGAGCTCTGAGATCTACACCAACATGCGAGATGGCGTTCTATCACTAGGGGGTTTGCCTGGAACTGGAGTGCCTCCTGAATTGAAGAAGTCGCAAGGCCTGGAGCATTCGGGTATCGCCTGAGCAAGGCCATTGACGATGCCCATCAGCGTTGCAATGATGATCTTCAAAACTCGCTCGTGAATTTGGGTTTCATTCGAAACCCTAGAACCTGAATCTAGAATCTCAAACATTGATGTTCTTTAGAACATGTAGAAGAATGTGTGAAGCCTTGTTGTCGTGAAAATTAGGGTTTCTATCAAGAAAACCCTAATTTTCTTGAATTGCTTGTTGACGCAGATATAGGGTTTTCTACACTGGACTGAATCTTGAACTTCATATTGATAACGACCGCATCTTACAGATTTTAGGATTTCTGAACACCCTAAAATTCTTCTCAAACTTTGAGCAGATCAAAGAACAAATCTTCAAGAGTAGATATTCAAGAACGGACAATCAAAATTGAATCTGCTCTGATTCACGAATCTCGAATAAATCATAAACCTAAAATAAATCCTCGAGAATAAAGTAAACTAAGTGTTGACGCATATTGAATAACTGTATCTCTTTGTTATTTTATTTTCTTGTTATTCTCGTTATGTAATTTACCCATAGGCTACTCTCCTATATAAGAGAGCCTAGGGCTATGGAATAGATCATCTCATTTACGTTTCCCAACATGGTATCAGAGCCACGGTCCTAGACCGGAGTTCTCGAAACCCTAACCCTAACCCACCCCACCCGCCGGCCTCTCTTCTCCCTCTCTCTCTAATCGGCGCCGCCCACCTCAGCGGATCGGTGGTCTTCTCCGATCTCCGCGTCGGCGCATCGCCTCGCGCATCTCGCGCGCCTCGCGCCTGCGCCTGCGGTGCCCCTGCATCGCGCGTCGCCTTGCGCATCGCCTAGCCCATCTCGCGCATTGCGATCTCGAGGCCTCGCGCGCTTTGCTCCTCTGTGCGACTGTGCGCACTTCTACGCGCACTGTTGCACACCCCAGCGTGCGCCAGTGCACGCAATAGCGCACATTTGCGTGCGCCAGTGCGCGCGTGATCCTCCAGTTGCGTGCGCGCGTGCTCCCTGCACGTGCTCATGTGCCCTAAGCCCCAAAACCCTAGGGCACACAGCTTGATTTACATGGGGTTAGTTGCTTGACGTCTACACACGCAACTAATCCCGTCTATGTCATTGTAGACAAAGATTATCTTCTCTCAGTCGCTCCAGTCTTCCGTCTCCAGTATGTCAGACAGCAAGGCAGATATCCCGTCTATGGGCGCATTTCGTGGTCCAACGCCCATTGTCAAGATGGATGGTACGAACTATGAACTGTGGGCAATGCAGTTCATGAGTATGATGAAGTCAACAGGTAAGAAGCACATTCTTACCGAGCCCGAGCCTGCAGAGAAGACTGGAGTCCATGCCTCATGGGAGGCTGATGATGCATATGCCAAGGTGTGGCTATCCGGCACATTGGCTATTGAAATCGCCAATGACATTCTACATCAACCCACAGCGAAAGACACGTGGGATATCCTGGCAGCGACATATTCTCAGGCGAAGAACGAGACGAAGATCCTGCAACTACAACATGATATATTCACAATAAAGCAGAACGACCGTCCTTTACATTCTCTCTATACATCATTGAGAGGGATGTTTGAGAAGCTCTATAGCTTCATGCCTCTTACCGCTACGCCAGAACAACAGAAGACATACAGGAATGCGACGATGGTGGGCGTGTTTCTCGCTGCACTTGATCCGGAGTATGAGGCAGCACGTTCACAGATCCTGGCGGACTCGACTATTCCTCCCATGGAGGAAGCTTTTCACAGATTGAGTAGGATCACAGTGCCTTCAGCAGCTGCGAGTCAGAATCCCTCAGCCATGGTGGCCAACAGAGGCCGCGGTTTTCATCACCAGGGCCGTGGACGTACTCCTCGTGGAAGGGGTGGCCGCACTAGGCCAACATGCTCATATTGTCACCGAGTCGGACATACTGAAGACACATGCTACTCAAAACATGGATTTCCTGCATCTGCACGAGCCGCTGAGCAGATAGAGCCCCCGTCTGCTGCTACATTGGATCAACGATTTGATGATCTAGTTGCCCGCCTCAGGGGCATTATCCCACCATCCGGTCCAGCACCGACTACAGAGAGTCATACTGATGATGCTGCTTCTGCTTCTGCCTCTACTAGTACTTCAGGTAGTACACTTGCACTCCACAGTAGTAGATGTGATACTTTACCGTGGATCATGGACTCGGGCGCTACACATCATCTATGTGGCGACCAGAGTCTACTTACAGGATACACTCAGATTCCTCCAGGACGGACAGTAGTGATTGCCAATGGCACCCACTCCCCTATCACGGGTCAGGGGGAGATTAGATTGACATCTTCTATGCAGCTCAAGAATGTCCTACATGCACCGCACTTTTCTATGAATCTGTTGTCAATTAGTCAGATTACGAAGGATCTCCATTGTCGAGCTATTTTTGATCCATCTTCTTTGGTTTTTCAGGACATCCGTACGGGCAACGTGATTGGTCATGGCTATGAGCTAGGAGGCCTTTATCGACTGAACCAGACCCCATTTGCTGGAACCACATCTTCTCCTGCTGGACAAGTATCTCCTCTCCTGTGGCATCTGCGCTTTGGTCATTTACCGCTTCAGAAGTTGCGTCTAGTTCTACCCTATGGTCTCTCTCACACACCTATCCAGTGTGAGGCATGTCAGTTGGGAAAGCATCACAGGTCGTCTTTTCCCAGTAGTCAAGGTCGGAGTAGTAACTCCAAGTTTGAGTTGTTTCATGTTGATATCTGGGGTCCGAGTCGTGTTCCCGATCATCAGGGACACAAGTTCTATATTGTATTTGTGGATGATTTCTCTAGAGCGTCATGGGTCTTTCTAATGAAAAATAAATCTGAAGCAGGAAACATTATTATCCACTTTCTTAATGAAATTCAAAATGTTTTTCCACTTCTGTCAAGATTGTGAGAAGTGATAATGCATTAGAGTTGTGCACCAACATTCTAGCCAATTACTACTCCTCAAAAGGGATTATTCACCAAACATCTTGTGCTCATACATCTCAACAGAATGGGGTTGCTGAAAGAAAACACCGCCACCTTCTTGATGTCACAAGGTCACTTCTTATTCAGAGTCATGTTCCGTACTCCTACTAAGGTGATGCAGTCCTTACTGCATGTTACCTTATCAACCGTATGCCTTCGTCTGTCTTGGATGAACAGATTCCTTTTTCACTCATTTACCCTGACAAGGATTTGTTCATTCTTACCCCTTGTGTGTTTGGGTCAGTCGCATTTGTCCATCAGTTGTCGCCTGGTACTGACAAGCTCTCTCCTAGGGCTGTCAAGTGCGTCTTTGTGGGGTACTCCAGAACTCAAAAGGGGTACAAGTGTTTTGATCCTGTGCGTCGGCGGTATATGATCAGTGCAGATGTTACATTTTTTGAAACTATTATGTATTTTTCAGAATCCGGAAACATGCAGCCAACACCTATATCTCTTGATACCGTATTCATGGCACCACCATCACCATTGCCACAAACAACACCACCGTCACCACCACCACCACCGCCGCCACCACCACCACCACCGCCACTAGTATCCCCGCTACCATTCCATTACACACGCAGGCCTCCTCCAGCTCATGGTCCTGACCCGTCACCTAGCTCGCCTATGGTATGTAATGAAAATATTAATATTGATGGATCTGACGACATTTCTCAGCAGGATGCATTACAGGAGCATGGTGATAACACAGAGGATCTGGATGTTCCAATCGCTCTACGCAAACCGAAGAGAAGCTGTGCCAAATATCCATTATCAGCAGCTGTGTCTTTTGAGAGGCTATCTGGAGACGTCAGGACGTTTGCATTGGCCCTTTCAGCTATAGACATTCCACGGAACCACCATGATGCTTTGCAGGATGCTAGATGGCGGCTAGCAATGGAAGAAGAGATGACAGCACTTCAGTCTAGAGGAACCTGGAGTTTGGTTCCTATACCTCCAGATGTCAGCCCGGTGAGTTGCAAATGGGTGTTTACAGTTAAGCACAATGCAGATGGCTCCATTGATAGGTACAAGGCACGCCTAGTTGCACGGGGATTCACACAGACATATGGAGTAGATTACCTTGACACGTTCTCCCCTGTGGCGCGTCATTCCACTCTACGGATCCTGTTATCAGTTGCAGTTGCTAGAGACTGGCCACTCTATCAACTGGACGTGAAGAATGCATTTCTGTATGGAGACTTGCAGGAGGAAGTCTATATGCAACAGCCACCAGGTTTTGCTGTTGAGGGGGAGTGTTCCAAGGTTTGCAGATTACATAAGACCATCTATGGCCTTAAGCAGAGCCCCAGAGCATGGTTCCAGAAGCTGTCAGACCTCTTTGAGAAACAAGGATATAAACGCTCCAATGCTGATCATTCCTTGTTTGTACAGAAGACGGCGAGAGGTATCATTGTAATCATGGTTTATGTTGATGATATCTTGATTACAGGTGATGATGACCAGGGCATTAAACAGGCAAAGGAAAGGCTGGGGACCGAGTTTGTCACCAAGGACCTGGGAGTCCTTAGGTATTTTCTGGGGCTGGAGTTTGCCAGAAATCAGTATGGATTAGTCATGTCACAGAGGAAGTATGTTACTGATCTACTGAGTGAGACAGGTATGCTAGGGTGTCAACCTGCTACGACACCAATGGATCCTAGCATGAAGCTGTATGATGATGACACAGAGGAGGTGGACAGGAGAAGATATAGAGAACTGGTAGGCAAACTGTTATATGTCACGATCACTAGGCCAGATATATTATTTGCAGTGAGCCGTGTGAGCCAGTTCATGGAGCAACTACGCCAGGTGCATATGGATGCAATACATATGATACTTAGATATCTCAAATCTTCTCCAGGTGCAGGTCTGCTATTCAAGAAAGGAAAGGGGATTTCTATCTCAGCATGCGCAGATGCAGACTATGCAGGATGTCCCAAGGATAGGAAGTCCACCTCAGGGTAAGCTGTCTATGTTGGAGATGCCCTAGTCTCATGGAGGAGCAAGAAACAAACTGTGGTAGCTAGATCTAGTGTTGAATCCGAATATAGGGCTATGGCCCAGGCTACTACAGAGATGATGTGGGTGAAAGCGGTGCTGACAGACTTATACCTAGATGTACCACTTCCTATGAACTTGGAATGTGATAATCAGGCTGCTTTGTTCATTGCAAACAATCCTGCATTTCATGAGCGGACCAAGCATATTGAGGTGGATTGTCACTTCATACGTGATATGATTCAGAAAGGATTCATTGCCACATCTCATGTTACTTCAGAGAACCAGACTGCAGACATATTCACCAAGGCATTGTTACGAGGTCCATTTCAGAAGTGTGCTTCCAAGCTGAGCATGATTGACATCTATGCTCCATCTTGAGGGGGAGTGTTGACGCATATTGAATAACTGTATCTCTTTGTTATTTTATTTTCTTGTTATTCTCGTTATGTAATTTACCCATAGGCTACTCTCCTATATAAGAGAGCCTAGGGCTATGGAATAGATCATCTCATTTACGTTTCCCAACACTAAGAATGTGAAAGCGTAACATCAGAGATAATAGAATAAACATGAAGAACATAGAGATTTTACCTGGAACCCTACTCCGTGGGAGCATGATGAAACCACGAGAGAACACCCAAAGGACTTGTGTTTTCTATTCACTTTTCTGATCTGATACAATGAGTGCGGGGCTTCTTATATAGCTTTCACTGAGTCTCCAAGTTCCATAGATAGTCGATGTCGGACTAAACTACTGGAAGTGGTAATTAGACCATGGAGAGATAGAATTACATGTCTTTACATGACAAGACGCATACTCTAACACTCTCTCCAATGGTATGAGATTGGCAGTCCAAGACCGAAACTTAGAAGCCCTCGCACCCCACCCCACCCACAGATTCCCTCTTATCTGCGTACCCTCATCGCCGATCCATCCTTCTCGCCGTCGCCGACCCACGCGCCCCTTGCGACTCCCTTGGCGTCACTACCAC
The DNA here is from genome assembly GCA_037367405.1 of Ottelia alismoides. Lineage (NCBI taxonomy): Eukaryota > Viridiplantae > Streptophyta > Magnoliopsida > Alismatales > Hydrocharitaceae > Ottelia > Ottelia alismoides. Next base: position 741,121 of record JAZKJV010005664.1, on the reverse strand, counting down.
CCCAACGACAGGGTGTTGTATTCCTAACGATTGTGATGATGCTGCCCTAGATGCTTCCATCGATTATTTTAATGCGTCAACATCACCCTCGCGGCAACTTCGGCGACACCACAACCATGACAATGAGGTCTTGCACAATCAGACATGATGTCGTCGAGTTCCACAGAGGAACCGTGAAACCATGCAGCAATTGTCCTAAATACATTCTGCGGTCTAGCATCTCCACGTGGTTGTCATATGCAATTTGTCTCTACACAATATGATTTTAGACATTTTTCAATGAGATCAAACTTGTAAAATCATTCGCAGACCCTAAAGCGTCAACATGATTTATGGGAACGATTATGGCAGATTTTGCACACACAACCAATTCCACATATGATTATGTAGACACATTCAGATTTGTCTACAGCTCCAATCGTGTCCTTTCCCGACTCCTCCATCATCATGTCAGAGAACACGGTTGACTTATCCTCCATCAGTGCCTTCAAAGGCCCAACACCCATCATCAAGATGGATGGGGCCATTATAAATTATGATCCATGCAGTTCATGAACCTTATGCGGTGCAACAATAAGGTGGATACTGTGACACAACCTGAGCATGCCGACAAGACTAGGGTTAGTGCTTCTTGGAAGCAAGATGATGTATATGTACGTATTCAGTTGTCTAGTACTCTCAGTCTCACCACAAAGATAGCTAATAATATTCTACATTAGCTCACTGCTAAGGCAATGTGGACATCCTCGCTGCCACCTAGTCTCATGCGAGGATTAAGACAAAGATCTTGCAGCTCTCATATGATACTTTCATGACCAATCAGAATGGTTATCCTCTTCACAATTTCTACTCCTCGCTCAGGGGCATGTTTGAGAAGCATTACGGCTTCATGCTTATGACTGCTTCTCCATAGCACCAGAAGGTGTACGGGAACACCACAATGCTTGGGGTATTTTTCGTAGCACTAAACCTTGAGTATGATGTCGTATGGACTTAGCTACTCGCAAGCGCATCTATACCTCCAATGAAGAGGCCTACAACAAACTCAACAAAATCATGATCATTCCTACAACCACCACTCAGGTCTCCTCAGTGATGGCCGCATCTCATGGTAGAGGAGGTCCATCTCAGGTCAGAAAATGTAGTGTACGTGGTAGAGGAGGCGAACACTCACGTCAGCCATGCATCTATTGTTACCATTCTTGCTACTCGAGGACTCTCGCTACCAGAAGCAGGGTCACCATGCGTCTGTCTGTACTGTCGAGCAGGTTGAGCATGCTGCCACTTCTGCTAAGCAGAAGATCGATGACCTTGTCTCTAATATGATGGAGATTATGACTCATGTTGGCATCTCCATTAGTGCTCTTTCGAATCCTTCTGACATCATTTCCTCAGTCTCAGCTAGTACCTCTACTATAGCCTATGCCCTTGCTAGTTATCATCGAGTAGACATTTCAGAGTGAATCATAGACTCTTATGCATCTCATCACCTCTACGAAGGCAGAGCATGATTCACTTCCTACATATTAGTACATCCCAGAAGATCTGTTGTCATTGCAGAGGGGATACATTCCCCTTAATAGGACAAGCAAAGATTCACTTAACACCATTTATGCATTTGTAGAATGTGCTACATGCACATGACTTTTCTAGGAACTTGAAATCTATTACTCAGGTTATCAAGGATTTGCATTGCCGTGACATATTTGATCCTCATTTCTTGTGATTCGGGATATATTCACATGTACGGTAATTGGATGTGGTCGTGCGTAGGGGGATCTCTACAGACTAGTCCAACCTCCTTATATTGGTGCTTCTTCTATTCCCAATGGGTCAGTATCCCAATACATGTGGCATCTTCGGTTTAATCCCCTTCGTTTACAGAAGTTGTGTAGAGTCCTCTCGCATGTCCCTTCTCGATCTACCTTTCAGTGTGAGGCTCGTCATCTTGGAAGCATCACTGTTCTACTTTTCATAACCGTCAAAGTCGTAATAGCAGTTCTTTATTTGAGTTAGTTTAATTTTAATTTTGATGTCCCATTAGTGTTCCGGACCACCAAGTGCACATGTTGTATCTTGTAGCTGTCGATGATTATTCTAAATTTTCTTGAGTTTTTTATATGAAAAACAAGTTTGAGGTTGGATCTGCCATTCAAACTTTTATTATTGGATTACATAATTTTTTTGCTAGTGTGAAATATGTCTACTATGCCAATGTCTTGGAGTTTTGTACTATACAACTCCTCTCATTTCTTCTGGGTATCTTGGCACCATATATCGGACCTCTTGTGCTTACACTTCTTGAAAAAATGGTGTTGTTGAGCGCAAACACTGTCATCTTCTTGATGTTACCATGACTCTTATCTAGAGTCGTGCTTTCGACTCTTTCTAGGGTGATGATGTCCTCACTGCCTATTACCTAGTCAACAATCTGTCGTCCTTAATGTTAAGAGAAAATGTTACTTTTTAGATGGTGCTTCCTGATAAGGACATTTTTCTCTCTAACAACTCGCTTCTTTGCCTTAAAAGATTTTGTTTAACACCTGAAACATGGTACTGACAAGCTTTCCCACATAGTTGCAAGCAAGGCCCTAAAAGTCGGTTTCGGTCACCATTTCGGTATCGACCAAAACAGAATTTCGATGGAATTTCGACCGGAATTTCGGTCATTTCTGTCATTTTTTTACTAGGACCCCCATATTTCGGTCATTTCGGTCGAATTTCAATTTCGACTGGATATCGATATTCGACAGAAATTCGACCGAATTTCGTTGAAATTTGAGGCCATGGTTGCAAGTGTGTTTTTTTGGGCAACTCCCAGACCCAGAAATGGTCCATGTCCTTTGACCATATCAGATAAAAATACTATGTTAGTTCCGACGTCATTGTCTTTGAGTATGTCATGTACTTCTCTCCTATACGTGACAGAATGATCCCGTCTGAGTCTGTTGAGGAGGTTTACATTCTACCACCTCTTGTTCCACCATCACATGTGGTTCTTCCGCATGTGGTTCCTCCACCACCACCTCCTCCACATGTGGTTCTTACTTTTGTGCCCCTCCACCAACTCCTCCTACGACCGAACTATGCCCAGATAACTATGTTTGCAAGTCACTAATTGTATCCCTGCTCGTATGCCTTTCCCGTCATCCAGCATATCCCAACTAAATTCTAAGCACTTGGTTTCTACTGATGGCATTGATGATTTATCTGTACAATAAGAAACTTTATAATTTAAGCAAGTAGCACCTCAAGAGGCTACTTTACAAGACAGGGATTACTCAAAGGATCTTGACCATTCCACCGCTCTTCAGAAGCAAAGGCGTGCATGTGTTACGTACCCTTTTACTACCCATGTTTCATAAGAACATCTTTTAGAGGATTTCAGAAGGTTTGTGGTGGGGATGTCAGTCGTAGAGATCCCATTCACATAATAAGAGGCTATGTGAGACAGTCATTGGCGTCTTGTTATGAAGGATGAGATGGATGGACTCCCGTCATGTTACACATGGAATTTGGTTACCACCACAAAAGGAGCTTCTACGATAGGCTACAAATGGGCCCTTACCATGAAGCAAAGAGCAGATGGTAGTATTGATTTCTAAAAGGCTAGACTTGTGGCACAAGGATTCCCTCAAATATATTGGGATGATTATCAGGACAATTTTTCCCCATGCTTCGTCATTCTATGCTCACGATCCTCCTTTCTATTGCAACGGTACGAAACTGTTCACTTTTGCATCTTGATATCAAGAATGTGTTTTTGAAAAGAGAGCTACAGAAAGTCTATAGGTAGTAGCTGAAGGATATGGAATTATCCTCAAGCGCATCACGGAAGCGTGATCGTCGTAACGGATACGACGATGAACGACTAGTCGCACTAGTTGTTCGATGCAGCGGAATTAAAAATTTTTATTCGATGAAACCACATGATCCGAGAACCATTCTCAGATCGTTTCATCTATAACCACAACAAGTATAATGCAATACCTCTTGAAGCGTGGTTGATCGAGTCTCTAAGAGAAGAGACCTCATGTCTCAAGTCCGATCGTCGGCAAAACTGCTTGCGAGCGCGGGGATGAACCGTGTTGTCCTCGCAATCCAAGAAGTTGATCCAAGCGTGGTTGCTCCTGATCTCGTCGCACGAGATCAAACGTCTCTTTCGTGAGCGTAGCACACCAAGAAGACGGAGAACCGAAGAACGTCGAAGCAGCGGCGCGGTGGCGATGGCGTCGACGATTCCCTCCTCTAGGGTATGGTGGATGGCCACCAACAAGAGAGGGAGAGAGGGTTGTCGTGTATGAAGAAATGAGAGAGAGAGAGAGCTCCAATATTGCAAGTAAAGAGAGAGCTTGGTATGCCTCTCTATTTATAGAGTTTTGGGATCCATGGATCTCAATCCAGGGGATACATAAAATCAATGGGTGAGATTGATTTATGTCAATCCAATGGCTAAGATTGTTGTTAAAAACAACAAACTTAGGTTAAAATATAATTGACAAAATCAAATATAAACTAATCCTAAATCAACCCAACAAATAAGGAGATAAAATACATGGAGATTTCATCTCCATGTACTTACCATATGGACGGCCACCCATTCCTATTAGGACATGGGTGTCGCCCACCATGAGAGGCCAAGGAGGCGATCTCATGGATTCCCATGAGATTGCATATCTCCTTGATTTTCTCTCTTATTTATTTGCAACAAATTTGTTGGGTTTTATTCTTCAAAAATAATTCATAATTATATTTGAGAATATTGCAATCTTGCCATGAAAAAATTGTGAATCATATTCACAACCCAAAACAACATATAATTTACATTGTCAATTAATTACACAATGTGTATCCAATATACATAATAATTAATCAACACATATAAATTATAATTAGCTCTCTCTAATACATTATAAATCACATTTAAAATATATTATGAATAATTGGATATTTCTATCCACATTATTCCTATCCATAATAATTAAATCACATTTAATTATATTGGATAATTTCTTCATACATTAAGATGATTAAATCACATTTAATCATGATCTCTTCATTGCTTAGATCTTATGGAATTATTCTTGAACCCTTCAAGAATAATGCAATCTCTCCGCAGATACTTGGAGATAAGGACAGGGCGATTGTATTGTTCCACGTATAGTGACTTGGATGTTGTGATCATATCTCAAATCCAGATTCCATGGACCTCCCACTGATGCTTGATCAAATCAAGACCGTAGACCTAATCTTCTCATTGCATCTGAATCTCATTCAGATCAATGTCCAGTTCATGGACTAAGATTAGGTCACTTCTCTAATGAGAGGAGTCACTAAAATCCAAACATGTTTCATCACTCCCTCGGAATGGAAGCGTCATGGTTATACAATCGTATATGATCAAATCACCCTTCAGGTATTCCTAATACCTGTACATCCTACATACTGGAAGACCTATGATCATCCTGAAGATTAAGATCACTTTTACACTGTCATCTTCAGGGTTAGATCATTAAGTTTCTCAATCTTGATCACTGGGACTTGGCATAGATCATATGCTTTCACAAAGCATATATCTTACCTTCAAATTCATGTCATGCTTCCAAAGCACGACGACCATGCATGAAATTTGTTCAGTCCCAATACCTCATGAGTGAGCTCATGTCTCCCAGTTCACAAGTGAACCTGTATGATTCCTTTGAGAGATCGTATTACTCATATGTCCTTACATGCACACCATCTCGCCGGTGTATAGACCTTGGTTAGGTCATCAACCTATTGGTCTGCCAAATGTAAACACTCAGACATATAGCGACACATCTGTCTCTGGTCAGAGGATGCATGCCTATGTTGTGACAGTATTCAACGTAGGTCTTTGGTTATCTCGATCTCGTCAAGTCAACTCATTGACTTAACTAACCTGACACCTCTGAATCACTATTCCCATGCAGAGGACCTGCATCAAGAGGTCAGTCAGATATCAGCCACATGAGATAGGATTGTCATCTCCCACTCAGGCTGGAGATCATCACTTAATAATCATTTGATGATGCTTGATGAGTCCTTTATCTAACTCTTTAGATATTCATCCAAGCATCAGCCTCTATGATTCATCCAATGAATCAACAGTTGTATGATCATCAAGTTGGCCATGGTACATAACCCTTATTGTACAGAGGGACCCTATAGTGCATTCATTCATTAATCTCAGAAAGGGAGTGAAAAATAATCATTAACTTTTATTGATAATTTATTCATTACAATAACATTTATTGTAGAAATGGTTCGTCCGGGGCTCACATTGCTAACAGTAGCCACATGGGTTTGCTACTATGGTGGAGTGTCAGAAGATGTGCATACTTCATAAGGTGATTTAACCTTAAGTAGAGTTTCATAGCAAGGTTACATAAGCTATTGGACTTGATAGAGAAGCAAGGCTTCACGAGATCGACTGCATATCACTAGCTCTTTGTACGCAGGACATAGAGGTATTGTTGTCATTTTGATATATATTGATGGCATTATTGTTACAAGAGAAGACTTACAAGGCATCAGCGAGGCTAAGGCATTCTTTGGATGTTAGTTTGTCACCAAGGACCTTGGCGAACTACGATATTTCCTTGGGCTCGAGTTTCCCAGGAATCATCAAGGTCTGGTCATGACACAGAGAAGTATATTGCAATCTTCTATTAGAAATAGGGATGGTCGACTGCAAACCTGCCATATTCCCATGGACCCCACCATGAAGCTCTATGATGACAATATATATGAGATGGATAAGAGAAAGTCATGGAGCTCATTGGAAAGCTCCTCTACGTGACTATTACCAGGCCAAATATCTACTTTGTAGCAAGCAAAGTCACTCAGTTTATGGAGCAGCCACAACATGCTCACATAGATGTTGTTCACATGATCCTAAGATATCTGAAGTCTTCTTCAGGTACAAGATTGTTATTTAACAGAGGAAATTCTCTTGCCATCTCGGTATGTGCATATGCATTTATGAATAATGCCCGAAAGACAAGAAGTCTACCACCGATTTTGCAGTTTTCATAGGGAATTCTTTGTTCTCATGGAAAAGCAAGTAGCATATTGTGGTTGCAAGATCGAGTGCGAAGTCAGAATACAGTGCTACGACACATAAGAGTACTGAGATGATGTAGGTGAGATTCATTCTAACAAACCAAGCTGCTGACATACCTCTTCCCCGTGCAGTTACTTTGCAACAATCAAATAGCCTTTTTCATTGCTAACAATCCTTCCTTCCATGAGAGGACCAAACACATTGAGGTAGATTGCCACTACACACGAGATATGATACATAATGGTTTTATCTCTACTCCCCACGTCAACTCAGGGGAATAGACAACAGATATATTCATAAAGTCCCTATCCAGGGGCCGTTTAACACAATATTTCCCAAATTAGCGGGTCGAATTGAAAGCTTGTGGATTTGGGGATTTTTTGAAATTAGTATTTTTCTTCCTATATTAGTTGGTCAGTTAATTTTATTTCTGTTAAATAAATTGACATCGAATGAAATTTCAATATTTTTACGAGATTAAAATGATTTGAGTCAATTAGGATTTTATTTAGTTTGAATTTGATTCTCTTTCTAATTTTGTAATCACACCCCTCTTATATAAAGGGGATGGTAGCCTATTGTAAGTTTAGATTATGTTATGAATTAAAAAATTGAGTTTTGGATTGGAGAGTGCCTCCACCATTACCCTCTACCTCCAATTTTCTAGGGTTTCTCCTCTCATTTTGTTCCTCAACAACGCAAATCTTGTCACGATTCTAAATTCCCTTCCCATTTTTTTGTCTGCATCAATTGATATCAGAGCATAGAAAACTCATTCCTACGACTCGATGACTCTATCAATGACTGGCGCTTAAAATTTGATTTTAGTTATCTCTCGCATAGCTTGTGGAGATATTTGAATATTCTCGATGTACTTTTCTTCATTTTATTTCTTTGTATCCATATTATGTAATTTATCCATAGGTCTATCCTCTATATAAGAGAGCCTAGGGTTATCAGGAATAATAATATTTCTTTATCCCTTAACATGGTATCAGAGTCACATTCCTAGACCGATGCTCCGAATCCTAACCCTAAACCCCTACCCCACCTATCGCCCCTCTCTCTCTCCATGGTTGATGTCGTCGCTGCTTCCCATCTAGGCAGCAGCCCCCTGCCGTCACCGGCCCCCTGCCACTGCGGCCCCCACCGTTAGGCAGCGACCCACGCTACCGCCACCACATCTCCTTGATCACCGACCTTCGTAATCATCAGTTCCCCGTCACCGGCGGATTTGAGTGCATAAGTCTACGATCCACGCATGTCTGTGTAGACATTTATTCATTGGTCAACATAACCTTAGTACTCCTCTCCCAGCAATATGTCAGAACAAAAAGTTGACATACCCGTCACAGGCGCTTTTAGAGGTCCACCGGATATTGTCAAGATGGACATGACAAATTATGAGCTCTGGGCAATGCAACACATTCTTACCGAAGAGAAGTCGGTGAAGAAAACTGGGGTTAATGCCTCGTGGGAGGCAGATGATGCATACACCAAGGTTTGGTTGTCAGGTACATAGACGATAGAGATCGCCAATGATGTGTTACATAAGCCCACTGCCAAGGCAATGCGGGACATCCTCGCAGCAACTTATTCTCAGGCGAGGAACGAGACCAAGATCCTCCAACTCCAGCATGATAGATTTATTATCAAGCAGAACGGGCGGCCTCTTCATTCATTGTATACATCCTTACATGGGATGTTTGAGAAGTTATATAGCTCATGCCTCTCACGACCATTCCAGAGCAGCAGAAGACATATAGGAATGCTACCATGGTTGGTGTATTCCTCGCTGCCCTTGATCCCGAATATGATGTTGCCCACTCTCAAATTCTAGCGGATGCCACTATTCCTCCTATGGAGGAAGATTTTCGCAGGCTTAGCAGGATTACTGTTCCATCCACTACCACTAGCCAGACTTATTCGGCAACGGTAGCCTCCGAGGCAAAGGAGGCTCGTCATCTTTTCATGGGCGTAGACCTCGAGGTAGAGGAGGTCCCATTCGTCAACCATGTATATATTGTCATCACACATGCCATTCAGATGATACATGCTACTCCAAACATGATTTTCCAACATCAGCTCGTGTAGCGGAACAGGTCGAGCCTCAGCTGCTACTACTTCATACCAGAAATTTGATGACCTCGTGGCTAGACTACGGGATATTATGCCCCATGTTTCTGCACCAACTCCAGGAGGCCACTCAGATGTAGCAGCCTCTGCTTCTGCCAGTACTTCTGCTATTGCTAGTACCTTAGGTAGTACTTACGCTTTTATATCATGTTATGGCTCTAAGATTATTGAGTGGATCATGCACTCTGGGGCGACGCATCATATATGCAGAGACGGGGAACAACTTACAGCATATAGACGGGTTCCACAAGGAGAACTGTAGTAATAGTCGATGGGACTCATTCCCCGATCACCTGACATGAGGAGATTAGTTTGATGCCTTCGATGCATCTTCATAATGTGTTACATGCTCCTGATTTCTCTATGAATTTATTATCTATCAGTCAAATTACGAAAGATTTGCATTGTCGGCCTATCTTTGAACCATTGTCTCTTGTTTTTCAGGACATTCTTACGAGCAGAGTGATTAGTTGTGGCTGTGAGCCGGGTGGTCTGTATCGCCTGGTCCGGACTTCCATTGCAGGTGTCTCCTCCCATTCAACGGGACCAGTCTCTCCCTTCACTTGGCATCTACGTTTTGTTCACCTCCTTATTCAAAAGATGTGTCACATTTTACCGCGGATTTCACCAGGGTATTTCATCTAGTGCGAGGCATGTCAGTTGGGGAAGCATCATCGGTCTGCTTTTCCTAATTGTCAGAGTCGGAGCATTAACTCCCTTTTTGACTTATTTCATGTTGACATTTGGGGTCCGAGACTCCGAGTTGTGTTCCTGATCATCAGGGACACATGTTTTATCATGTTGATGTTGATGATTTCTCTCATCTGTCATGGATCTTTTTATTGAAAAATAAATCTGAATTAGGGGATGTGATCAAGACCATTATCAATGAAGTGCAGAATGTTTTCTCTTCTTCTATGAAACTGGTAATGCTTTGAAATTATGTACGCGTGCTCTATCACATTTCTTTTCATTCTTGTGGTATTATTTATCAAACGGTAAGTACTTACACTTCTCAGCGAAATAGTGTTGCAAAGAGAAAGCATCGTTATTTACTTGATGTCACTCGGACAGTTCTCATTCAGAGTTGTACCCCACATTCGTTTTGAGGTGATGTTGTTCTTACGACATGTTATCTGGTAAATCGTATGCCCTCCGTCTTGGGTGAGAAAATTCTTTTCTCCATAGCTTTTCCTGAGGAGTCATTTTCACTTACTCGTGTCTTTGGCTCGGTTGCATTTATCCACCAGTTGGCTCTAAGTCTTGACAAGCTTTCTCCTAGGGTTGTCAAATGTGTGTTCGTTGGGTACTCAAGGACCTAAAAGGGATACCAGTGTTACGATACGTTGCGTAGAAAGCATTATATCAGTATTGATGTTACTTTTTTGTGTCTGCGATGTATTTATTTCCTACATGTGATAGGTTAGCTTCATCAGACTCTGACGATAATCTTAGCATACCACCTCCTCCTATGAGTCCTTCATCTCCTCTACATGTGCCACCACCGCCACCTCCTCCATCTCCTTCTACCCGGTTGCAAGTGCCCATTATTCCACCATCACCAAAATTCTATAACATCGGCCTGCCTCTGCTCATGGTCATCGCCCGTTATCCAACATGCCCTAGGTTTGTTATAACTTGATTTCTAACGATGGGTCTAGAGATATGTCTGTGCAGGGATCATTGCAAGAGATTAGCACACAAATAGAGGAGGCTCCTAATTACCTGGATATGCCAATTGCAGTTGGGAAACAAAAGTGTACTTGTGCTTCATATCCCCTTGCTTCACAGGTCTCCTTTCATCGTCTGACAGGGGAATTTCAAAGGTTTGCAGTTGCTCTATGTGCCGTGGAGATTCCACGAAATTATTAGGAGGCCTTGAAGGATAGTCGATGCGTTTATCTATGGAGGAAGAGATGGCTGCTTTGCAATCATGTGGTACCTAGAGTTTGGTGTCTGCTCCTCCTGGGGCCTCTGTCGTCAGTTGCAAGTGAGTGTTTACTATTAAACATCATGTGGACGGGAGCCTTGATCGTTATAAGGCAAGATTGGTAGCACGAGGATTTACTCAGACCTACGGTGTGGATTATATGGACATGTTCTCTCCAGTTGCACGTCACTCTACGTATAATTCTTTCAGTTTCAGTGGCACGCGATTGGCCTTTGTTTCAACTAGATGTTAAAAATGCATTTCTGTATGGAGATCTACAAAAGGAAGTGTAAATGCAGCAGCCTCCGGGGTTCGCTACTGAGGGGGAGTGTTAACAGGCTTGTAGACTCCATAAGGCAATATATGGCCTTAAGCAAAGTCCAAATGCATGGTTTCAAATGCTCTCAAATTTGATTGAAAGGCAGGGGTTCAAGAAGTCAAATGTAGACCATTCATTGTTTGTGCAGAGGACACATAGAGGTATTATTGTTATCATGGTTTATCTTGATGATATACTTGTTATATGAGATGATGTGCAGGGCATAAAGATGGCAAAAGAATTTATGGGTCGTCAGTTTGTTACTAAGGAACTGAGTACCCTAAAGTATTTCTTAGGGTTAGAATGCTAGAAATGCACAGGATCTCGTGATGACCTAAAGGAAGTATGTTACAAACATGCTTGTTGAGACGAGCATGATTGGGTGTTGACCCTCTACTACTCATATATATCCTAGCATGAAGTTATATGATGATACATATGAGGTTGGTAAGAGAAGATATAGAGAGATGGTGGGGAAGCTCCTATATATTACTATTACTAGGTAGATATCTCTTTTGCAGTGAGTCGGGTGAGCCAAATAATGAAGCAACCTCGACAGGTACATATGGATGTTATATACATGATATTGAGATATCTAAAATCTTCTCCAGATGTCGAATTACTATTCAGGAAAGGAGCAATTCTTTCGGTTTTTACATGTGTTGATGCAGACTATGCAGGGTGTCCTAAGGATAGGAAATCTACTTCGGACTTTGCAGTATTTGTTGGCAGTTCTCTTGTTTTGTGGAAAAGCAAGAAATAAACAGTGGTGATTAGATCAAGTGTTGAGTCTGGGTATAAGATGGCAAAAGCAAGTACAGAAATGATGTGAGTTTGAGCAATGCAAGCAAACTTGCAAATAAATATACCTCTACCCATGGAGATACAATGTGATAATCAGACTACCCTATTCATTGCAAACAACCCTACATTCCATGAAAGAATGAAGCATATTGAGGTAGACTGTCGTTATACTAGAGATATGATTCAGAAGGGCTTGATTTCTACATCCCATGTTAATACAAGAGAGCAAACGACAAATATCTTTACCAAGGCATTACTCAGAGGATTGTTTCAAAAGTGCTCGTCCAAGCTGAGCATGATCGACATTTATGCTCCATCTTGAGGGGGAGTATAGAGATATTTCTATATTCTCAGTGTACTTTTCTTCATTTTATTTTTTTGTATCCATCTTATGTAATTTACCCATATGCCTCTCCTCAAGAGAGCCTAGGGTTATCATGAAATAATAATCTTTCTTTTCCCTTAATAGTTTGCGTTGAAGTTCCCGACAAAGAAGCTCAAGCATCGTTTTCAAGCAAGCATCAAGGTACAATTATGGTTAGATACAATATTCAAGAAAGTATCATTCGTCAACAATAAAATTCAGATTGTCACATCTTTCATGCAACCGAATTCGAGCGAGATGAAGATATCCAAAAAAAGATTTTATTGCTACAACTATTGTACAACAAAACAATGAAGACATGGGACTAATAGATGGCCTCAAATTTCAGCGAAATTCGATCGAATTTCTGTTGAATATTAATATCCAGTTGAAATCCCACCCCATAGGGAGTAGGGTTCCATGTAAAATCTCGTCTTCATTCCAACTTTTATCCAATTATTTCTGATACGCTTCCGTATTCTCTATTTTCTAACATGGTATCAGAACGGGTCGATTCTCGCGGAGGTTCTTTATTTGTTTCATTTTGCCGAAAGTCGTTCTTGAAGATCAACTCATGTATATTCATGTTCAAGATGCTGCTCGTGTTCAAGTTCAAGATTCTGAGTTTTATAAAACCCTAGAATTCTTCGTTAAGTCTGCACTTGTTCTTCCTCTTCTAGTGTTGCCGTTGGCATCGACGCACGATCTCCAACATGCCCTAGTAACAGTTCCTACAGAGGGGTGCACTCCTTTGCAAGACCTCATGGCAACATCGCCTACAGGTGGAGGAGGTCTCTCATCAACAGGCAGTGACCATGCTCCAGCCGCCCCTTGTGATCAACCTCCAGGCGGAGAGCGCAGGACTCCTCCATAGCTTCAGCGGCAAGGACCGACCCCCCCTTCCCAAGCGACCTCCTCCCTTGGCGATGCTGATCCCCATCTTCCCGCACGCCCTCAGCCCTAATCGAGGCTCTCCCTCGCACACAACGCCCTCTAGCAATCCTGCTGTAGTCACAAGGGCTCTGCCTTCAGCTATTTCGGGCTCCTCCAGGAGACACAGCTTTAGTCGCCACGATATGTGGCCTCCCTCTAGGTCGGGGCAGCGCTCCTCCGACTCCCGCACGCCATAGGTGATGCTCTAGTGGCACCGCCCCTCCTCTCCACACGCAGACCTGACAAGAGGCACCTCCGCATCACGATCAGAGAGATGCAACTCGTGGCGGCGCATCACAGCAACAGGTGGTTGTACCCAGCCTCCCATTGATCTCCTCCAACGGAGGCGGAAGTCTCCAAGATGCGAGCAGACCGCGAGCTCCAGAGCGGCGCTCCCTTCACCCGATTCTTTATAGGCGGCGCGCAAGACAGTTTCCCAGACGGCATCGTTATTTCCTTCCAGAGAGGGTTTCCAACGATGGGAACCCTAAGGCTGCGACCATTTAAAAAAATAAAGGGGGGCTTAGTTTCCAGGATCAAGGACCCGACGGGTTAAAAAAATGAAAAGAGGATGCATGAGTGAGGGAAGGGCCCAATGCGAGTGTTAAAAAAATCAAGGTGGCTATTAAAAAAATTGACGAAAAGCCGCAAGTTCAAGTTTTTCCCCGTTATCTTGTCTTCTTCCAACTTTGTCGATGTTGATTTTCCGACAAGTATGGGAGAAAGGGGGAGTATTGTGTAGAGTCACAGGTCTGTTACAGATTCAGATGTGATATTCCAAGACCAACCAGTTGTTCAGACTCTACAGTTCTGCAGATGAAGATTCTCCATGCACAGTTTCAGACTCGACGTTCAGATTCCGAGTCCACGATTTGATGTGTAGTTGTTCAACCCCGACGATTGATTTTGAGTCGTTAGTTCTGACAAACACATGAATGCGGTCTTTTCATATGAGCACATGTTTGCCATCATGTTTCGTGGTCCCCATCATTCTTGTTGTTTCAGCCAGAGTTTTCATGTGAGCCATAAGGACTCCAGAGTAGAGGACCATTCGCTATGCCATAAGGGCAAGGTTTTCATATGGTATCATAGGTACTCCAAAGTCGAGTACCATTCTCTGAGCCAAATGAGAGAGACACAGTTCTTCGACAAGGAGACTTCTTCAGACTCCATTCTCCAGCTACTGTGGACTCCGACGAAGATTGCACTCCACGGCTTTTTCAGTTCGGCCCTTTCTCAAAGACGGAGCAGTTGTCCACATGTTGTGGCGGGCCAGAGTACTCCGACGAGGATACTCATTTCCAGTTGCAGTGACTCTGGCAGGCGCAATACAGAGCACATGCTCTCACACGAGGAGATTCAGTTGACTCACACTACAGCTCGTTCGTCCTCCTCACCTGCACGACATGAAAAGCAACGTCATCGACAACAGCCGACAGTTGTGCGCGTTGAGTTGATATTATTTGTAGTGTCATATATCGTGAGTTGAGATTTCTTTCAGTTTGTCTAAGCTTCGCATTGCATGCTCCAGCTTAAGGGGAGTGTTGGAGTATTTGGTTGTGCGCCACTTATGTAATAGGAGGGTAAATGGATCCCTCCAAGATCCATTTACCCCATCCAGTCTTTAGTCCCACATCTACCAGTTTGGATATGTAGAGTCAGTGGGGGCTATATATAGACCCCCCACACCCCTTGTATTCAGATGAGAAAGTTCAATAGGATATCCGTCCCTTTGAGGGCTTCTCACGTGGTTTCATCCCGCTCCTTAGGGAGTAGGGTTCCACGTAAAAATCTTTGTGTTCCATGCTTATATTTCTATTCCTATGCTATGTTTATCATTTTCGCTTCTGCATTCCTATTTTCTACCAAGGACCATTATGTAATTCTCATCCATAGGATTCTCGGGTTTCATGTTATATAAGAAGCCCTACACCTTGAATAAAATCTGTTGTTGGTTCTTCTAATTTTCTCTACTTCTCATTAACTTTATTACTCCTTCAAATTAGTACAAACATCACTGTAAACATAAGACTTTCTGTACTTTTTACACCTTTATGTTACAAGGAGAACCTTGGTCAAATATTTCAAGTAGTCACTGTGAAGTCACAGGTTCAAGTTATGGGAATAATCTCTTGTCAAAATTAGCAAGGTATGGCTGCATAAAATAGTTTCAAAGTGATCTGGACCTTCTTCGAACTCCTTACAGTAGAAGCTTACATACTGAGCTGCCCTTTCTATACCGTTGTGCGTCTCCATGACAGCTTAAGGTAGATAATGGTCGAAGCAGTTGTGGAAGCACAGAAACCTATCCAGAAGTTTGCATGAACCATTTGGCAGATGTTATAATTGTAGGAATGGCGGTTTACTACAGGACAAGCTGCAAGGTTTGTCTTTCAGAAATTGTTCATAGACGCACCAAAGGAAATGGATTAAGCATGGAAGTGTACCATAAATTATTGATATCCATATGAGAGAACAGAGTTCTAGAAACCAAAATATAATGCAAGCATCAAATTACCTTCACATTGAAACCAAGACTATCTATATCCAACATGTAAGCGGACTTTACCTGTAGAAATTTCAGATATCATATCAGGATGTAGAAATACTGAAACATTATCAATGCCACATACATATATACACATACACAAATATGTACATATGCATGCATGCTTTCAAATGAAACCTGGTGTAGAATAATGAAAATGCAGTAATCTCTAAATATGCATCTTCCATCTCTCTACGTGAATAAATAAAAAACAAGCTTTTGCCATGCTTACAATTGCAAATCTGTCTGCCAAAATATAATTTCGTGCATCATGTAGTACAATGCAAAAGCATGAGCACTCGAATCCAGATCACTATCTATCATATTTTATTGCATAAAACCTTTGGTAGCTGCATTGTGAAGAAGTGATGATTGTTGACCTAGATTGAAAACGTGTAGATGTACACACCAAAGCAGAGCTAATGGTTAGCTGGTTGAGATGTCAGTGTCTTCTAATCACTTCACTGCTTGAAATGTCAATGCCTTCTAATCACATCGCCATGTGTATAAGCTGTACATGACATCAATGGATGGGAGTGCAGCTCGAAAGAAATGGACAGAGTGGGAGTTGTCTCCAATCTGTCTTTTTATGCCCTACCACTCACGCTCTTATTCCTTGTATAGAAACTACAGATGAAACAGGACGGTTTTATAAGAGGGAATTTAACATCACCGATAGCTAGATGGTGCTCTTTGGTTATTGTAACGACCCCGGAACTGAGCGGCCCAACGGAAGCATTTAAATACATTTTTTTGCCACGTCAGTCCCGGGGTTACATGATTGTATACATTGCACAATTCACAAACAAGTTACATGAAAAGTCAACTTCTTATCATAACAGATAACTAGTACATGTAAGTTTGTTCCTCGGATACAATGCAGTTCAAAAAAAACTATTCCTCGAGCAGTCAGATCTTCTAAGTCAAATCTTCTTCTCTAGCACCATGTCTCCTTCCAATTTACTCTTCTGCAGTATCTGTGGCAGGGCAACCACAGGAGCGTACAAAAATGCTCGTAAGCAACATGCTTAGTATGATATAAATAGGAGACAAAGAATTTATCAAATGCTTGCAATAACGATAAAATGACTAATGAAAACGTATCAGAATATTATCAAATTTTATCAGATGTATCATTGAAAATCCATGGGCAACATACTAATCATAATATTCTTGGCAATCATTTTTCATGACAGTATAAAAAAATGTTGGCAACAATTCTGACTTCGTTGGGACTTGACAATAGCAATTAGTCAATAGTATAAATAACTATCAAATCATTTGTTAACCACTGGCACATGTGGTCCACAACAATCAATCAAAGATGACATCAGCTGATACAGTTTTTTTTTCACTTAGGTTCCTTCGAACCCTGACACCCCCGGTAGGTGTTGCCCTCTTTGGCCAATATGCCTGTCAGGACTCGACCATATGGACTCTAGAGGTGGCTCCCGCTTTAAATCGCGTAGCACTTAGCTCCATTGGTCGTTAATGGTTCCCGCAGACCCGACACGGGGACTCTAGAGGTGGCTCCCGCTTGTGCGTAGCACTTAGCTCCAAGTGTCGTTATGGTGCCAATATATATAATCAATTACAGATAAATCTTAGAAATCTTGCGATGTTATTTATTCAATTATCACAGTAATACTAAATCAGACATTATTTTGACATAATTGTTTTAATACAAAATTCATCATACTTAATATACAGAACGATGATAAAATAAATAAGAAGGAATTAAAATGTGCAACCAGATGCCCTTCAAAAGGTGAAGTATAGAGGAATGCAAATACATATTTTGGCAGCATAACGCTATATTAATTTGATAAAATGAGCCAACAGGAGAGTCATACTATATTTGTTTGATCAAAGACAGATTGGTAAAAAATAACCATGCTATAATTGTTTGATCACAGGACAAAATGGCAATAAAACCATACCTTAATAAGAATAGATCACTCCATCTTTCTCTTCTTCTCTCTCTCTCTCACTCTCTCTCTCTTATCCGCCAACACTTCTTCTCTCTCTCTAACCCCCGCACTCTCTCTCTTTCTCGCACTTTCTCTCTCTATTCTCGCGACTCCCTCTTCTCTTGTGTACTCAATGTACGTACACCCCCCTGCTATTTATAGCCATGCCCTGAACCGCCTCTGCCCCTTTCATTTTTTTTTCTTGCACATCAAGTAGCCGCACCTCTCCTATTTCTAGTGGGGGGCCACGCACGCCTCTCCTTTGCGTGGTCCCCACGGCACCTTCTGCCGACATTATTATTACAGTTATAGACTGGATGAGGTGTGAAGCACTTCAATCGAATCTCAAAGTAGCACAAGATAAAGGAATACAGTTCCTCCTCATTTGCGCACTACTCTTAGGAAAACGAAGCCAGCTAAAATATCTTTCTGATAATTTCCCCCTTTCTTACAAGTCCACGATCCCGTTGTATCATCCCCATTTTTCCCTGCAAGCTTAGAATACACTTTGACAATAAATCTTCCATCAGCTTTGCGTTCGGAGGATTGTTCTAAAGGGGGTGAAGAATTTAATGCAGCAAGCAAACTAAGCCATCACACAAGAATAATGCAGTTTAGGACAGTCACTCGCTAAGTAGTTGAGTTTAATGTTCAAGTTTGACTCTGAGTCTGGGAATGGACAGGATGTAAAAAGAGACAGGAAGAGTGAAGCAGCCGGAGAAGGTTTAATCACCCATATCTTCACCCTCACCTCCATTTGTCCAACTCTCTTTGTCCCAGAGCATCAGATGCTACCCGACCGTCAAGACGTCTTTCATATTAAAAGTGTGTATAGCAAGTTAGGTCATGCATAAGCATGCATGTTATGAAGATAAAAAGATATGTGCTTAGCTTGACGCTAGGATACAAGCAAGGAAAGGAAATGGTTGAAACTTGAAGTGAGAAGAAGGAAAGCTCAGAGAAGTTCAAGGACAAGGAACTTAAGCTCAAGACAAAGTGGGAGACTTTTTGTTTAATGAGTCTTTTACTTGTACCTTTCTTACTATAGAGAAACTCAAAGAAAATCCTGCACTATGCATATCAGATACGCACAGGATTAATTTTGTGTAAAGGATCCAAATTGATTGATCACTTTTGGTGGCTTGATTGATCATTTTTTGTCACTGCCTAAAACTAATCGGTCAACTATTTGTGACTGATCGATCACTTTTTGAATACTGATCGATAACTTTTTTGACAGATTGATCACTTTTGACTTCTGATTGGTCAATTTTTAGGATCGATCAACCATTTTCTGAAAAATGACCGATCAACTTTTTTGGTTGATCAATCAACTAGTCTCTGGCCATGAAATTGATCGATCAATTTTTTTGACAGGTCTGTCACTTTTTAAATTATAATCCATCAACTTTTTTGAGTGATTGATCAATGGTGTTTCACATGAATGTTTTCAAAGTCAATTTTGTTCCAGATTTAAACCCCAACGGTTTTAATAAGTCCTAACATTTCTATCCATAAAGCCTATAAAAAGGACCTCACACTATACACAACTTACAACAAGTGAACACTCTATTATATATTTCCAGATGTGTAAGAGACCTACTTTAATCCATATTCTGCTCCACACTGCATGCATAATGCCCAGTTGATTCGACATTCAACCTACAAGAACTTTTCTAACTCTATAAGATTGTTCCTTGTTTACCTGGCATTTCATCGTTGTGGAGATGAAAGAATGAGATCCTTTCTTGAGAGGTCCTAAGGTTCTCTTAAATAGGAGAGAAACTTGTTGGGCAAATTACAAAAGAAGATTAAGAAAATAGAAATCACATAAACAATATAAATATAACTAAGATCTCAACACCCCCCTCAAGCCGGAGCGTAGATATCAATCAAGCTCAGCTTGGAGAAACATCTCAGGTAAGGCCCTATGCTAAGGCCTTAGTAAGTATATATGTTGTCTAGTCTCCTGAGTTGATGTGAGTAGTGGCGATGAGATCCTTTTGTATCATGTCACGAGTGTAGTGACAATCCACCTCTATGTGTATGGTCCTCTCATGGAAGGCTGGGTTGTTTGCAATGAAAAGAGTGGCATGGTTGTCACATTGGAGGTGCATGGGGAGAGGCACCTCAATAGTCAGGTCAATAAAGATAGATCTGACCCACATCATCTCCGTGCCAGCATGCATCATGGCCCTGTATTCTGACTCAACACTAGATATGGCAACCACAGTCTGCTTCTTGCTCTTCCATGACATCAGAAAATTCATTATGAACACTGTGAAGAATGAAGCATAATTCCTATCCTTGGAACACTCAGCATAATCTGCATCTGCACATGTTGTAACTGAAAGGGATGTAACTCTTGAATAGAAGTCCAGTGCCAGGTGATGCCTTCAAATACCTTAGAATCATATGGACTGCATCCATATGTTCATGTCCGGGCTGCTCCATAAACTGACTCACTTTGCTCACGACAAAGGATATATCTGGTATGGTAATGCTCACATACATGAGCTTGCCAACAAGCTCTATGTAGCTCTTCTTGTCGACATCCTCAGTATCATCATCGTAGAGCTTCAAGCTCAAGTCCATAGGAGTAGTGGCAAGTCAGCAATATGCCATGCTTGTCTTTGAAAGCATATCTGTAGCGTACTTCTTCTGAGTCATCACAAGAATTCTGACAGTCTGCTCAAGGAAACATGTGCTGCAGGAGGGTATGTAACATACGTACGTCTATGCTTTCGCAGAGCAATCGGCATATCAAGATCATCCATCATGTCATGAAGCTGTAAGTTTCTCTCCTGAGAGGGTACCTGTTCATTCTGTAGGGAATCCTACTGTATAGACAACTCAGTAGTACCATCAGTTGAAACAATGTGTTCATTACATACCTTGGGTGTGCTGGATGATTGGGAAGACATGTGAACAGGAGGGACAGAGAGAGACCCACGAGTATACACACTTGGCAAAAACTGAGTCAAAGTAGATGGTGGTCCTGGCGCAGTCACAAAAGCAGGCGGAGGAGCAGGAGTAGGATATGGTGGTAGAGATGGTAGTGCTACTGGTAGAGGAGGAGATAGAGGTGGTAAGCATGTAGGTGGTGCAGGTGGTGGTAGTATTGTAGGTGGTGGAGGCATGTAGATCTCATCAGAGTCGGACGGGTTCAGTCTGTCATCTATAAGAGAGTACATGATAGACTCAAAGAAAATAATGTCAGTACTGATAAAGTATTTCCGTCGAAGCGCATCAAAGCAACAATACCCCCTTTGGGAACGAAAGTAGCCAACAGGAATACACCTGACAGCTCTGGAGGAGAGCTTGTCATGACCAGGCGAAAAATCATGAACAAAGGCTACAGATCCAAACACACATGGTATAAGGGAGAACAGATCCTTCTTGAGAAACGCAATTGAGAAAGGGATCTTTTCTCCTAAAACAGAGGAAGGCATGTGATTCATTCACTACGTAGCATGCAGTGAGAACCACATTGCCCCAGTAAGCATGAGGAGCACGATTCTGAAGCATCCGGGTTCTGGTCACATCAAGTAAGTGACGGTATATGCACTCGGCAACACCATTCTGCTGAGATGTATGGGCACACAAGGTCTAGTGTACAATGCCAACAGACTACAGAAACTCATAAAGCTGAAGTGTGCAAAACTTTAAGGCACTATCAGAACACAAATATTTGGCATTGGCAGAAAAAATATCCTTTATCTCATTAATGAAAGACTTGATAACAGACCCGACCTCAAATTTATTATTTAAATAACTCAAGAAAGTCTAGAAAAATCATCTAGTGCAACCACAAAAAACTGATGTCATTGATGATCAGGAACACGACTCGAATCCCACATATCTAAATGAAGGAGCTCAAACAACTGAGAACTGCCCCGACACTGGCGAGAGGGAAAGGAGGATCGATAGTGCTTCATAAGCTGGCAAGCCTCTCATTGGAAGAAAGATCACATGGAGATATGTGGGAGAACATGATAGCCTTTGCAGAGGAAGGTGGCCAAAACGAAGGTGCCACAAGCAAAGTAAGACTGGTCCATTAAGAATAGTGGAGGCACCAACATGAGGAGGCTAGACCAGTCGTAGAGTCATCGCTGCTCAGTGCTCACGACCACATCCAATCACCCCGCATGTGAGCATGTCCAAAAATACAAGAGACGAAGGGATAAAAATGGCATGGCAAAAGAGTAAGTTCATCTGAAATTCAGGAGCATATAAAATATTTTCAAGGCGCATGGATGGTGCCAGATACACCTCCCCATGTCCTGTAATGGGTAAGTGGATCCCATTAGAATTAACAACCCATCTAACATGAGGTATAGTCTTGTAGGACCTGAACTAGGCTCTATCTCCAAACAAATGGTGTGATGAGCAAGAGTCCATGATCCTTAGTAATATGACTAATAAAGAGTAAGTTCATCTGAAATTCGGGAGCATATAAAATATTTTCAAGGTGCATGGATGGTGCCAGATACACCTCCCCATGTCCGGTAATGGGTAAGTGGACCTCATTAGAAATAACAACCCATCTGACATGAGGTATAGTCTTGTAGGACCTGAACTGGGATCTATCTCCAAACAGATGGTGTAATGCGCAAGAGTCCATAATCGACGATGTCATATCTGCACTGCCACTGCTAGTAAAAGCGTAAGCGATACCTGAGGAGCTCGAAGAGGCTCTGGTTGTGATTGCAGTGTCTGTAGATCATGTAGTGGTGGTGCAAGCCACATGAGTCATGATCTCTCATATACGAGAGACAATGTCATCTAGGCATGGATCTGTCTGGGAAGTTGGAGTATCTAAAGGCTCAATCTGTTCTTCCACACGAGCAGATGCGGGATATCCATGCTTCAGATAGCATGTGTCCTATGAGTATCCTGAACGAGGGTAGTAGGTGCAAGGACTATGCTGGTGTCCATCGCCTCTACCACAGGGACCTCGTCCTCTAAACTGAGTAGGCCCTCCTCTGCCGCAAGAAGCGACTATCGTTGAGGAGAGTTGCGGTGTGGCGGTAAGAGGAATAAGAATCCGGTTGAGATGACAGTAGGCCTCCTCCATGGGAGGTATGGTCTGGGTCAAGAGCAGCCAAGAAAACTCCAACCATCGTGGAGTTCTTGTATGCTATTTGTTGTTTTATGGATGTCGTAATAGGCATGAAGCTGTGAAGCTTCTCGAACATGACACGAAGTGCCAGAAAACCAGACCTACGCATATGCATCATTTGCCTCCCACGAGGCACTGATCCTAGTTTTCTCAATCGGCTCTTCTGTGGTTAAGAATATGTTTCTTACCCATTAACTTCATGAGGCTCATGAACTGCATGGCCCAAAGGTCGTAGTGTGTCCGTCCATCTTGACAATAGGTGCTGGAGGACCTCTCTAAGCGTTCATAGCGGGAATATTAACCTTGTTATATGGCATACTATTAGGTTGAGGGAAAACTAGGGTTTATAGATCAATAGAAATACGTCCACACAAACATATTGAGGATTGGTTATATGTGTAGACTCATACAGCCATCCTCCCCACTCTTCGAGTCACGCTAGGATTGGAAACATGATTTATAGGTCTGAAACCACATTTTCTAGTCAAGCTCAGACTGTTTTGGGGTCAAATCAGGCCTTTGATCAGTACAAAGAAGGGCCTAGATGCCCTAGATGATTCTGGCAGCAACCGTAGATGGTTGTGATGGCCCCTCAACGGAAATAAGCGACCGCTGGAGGCCAGGATTAAGCCCTACCGATAGTGCAGCAGCGCCCTAGCGGGCTAGCGACGATGCAGCAACGCCACTAGGGGGCAAATGGTGGCGCAACAACGGCCAAGAGGGCTGGTTGCACCCTACAACGACACCCTAGGGGAATATCGGCAATGCAGCAATGCCCCAAGGGTTCTGATGGTGGTGCAGTGGAGGTTTGGAGGGTTGGAGACTCCCTACAACGATGGCCTAGGGGGCTGGTAATGGTGCAGCGGCACCCTGTAGCCTTGGGAAGCGCACGCGGATGCCCTAGGGGGCTGGCGGTGGGGAAATTAGGTCAGATCTCTGATCTCGGACCGTTGCTCTAATACCATGAAAGAATGAGATCCTTTATTGAGCGGCCCTAGGATTCTCCTATATAGGAGAGAAACTTGTTGGGAAAATTACAAGAAGAAAATACAAATTACATAAATAATATAAAATATAACTAATATCTCAATTTTATATTTTGCTATGCAATTGAGGTCATGGGAGTTGTACTTGTGTACCTAAAGTTGGAGTTAGTTGAGTAATCAACCAGTTGTAGCATGGTTAAGGGTCTCCTACATAACCAATCTAAGTTAGTGGAAAGATCGAGGTTCGGTCAAGTAGAAAATCAGAGTCAAGAGACTCCAGTTGTGATTTTACCGACAAGGTTTCTATGTAAACCATTGTGTCACTTGTGATATGATTGTTATTTGTTATGTTGTATGTAAAAGTGTTGTGTAATAGTTTCATTTTTTTGATATTGTTGTGATTGTAGCCGTCTCGATTATTATAAGATCTAATCTAGAATGAATCCACATTTAGTATTAGAGCCACAGTCATGTGAACGATGTAAGATGCTTTTTCTCTGTCATTTTTTAATGGGACAAACTACTCAAGTTGGAAGACGAAGAAGACAATCTTTCTTCAATCATCCGACACTGCAATATCTAACATGTTACATAAAGATCGAAATATTATAGGAAAAGAGATATGCTACATCGGTTAAGAAATGGTGAAATATGGGGCCCAACTCGAAGACAACAAACACTATGTACAATGCTTTATCTGAATCCGAATTTGAACGAGTTCGATATTTGGAGATGGGATACGAGATTGGGAATCATTTAGAGACCACACATGGAGGTAGGCCTAATGTCTAAGAATTTGCTTTAGATGCTTACACTTTATTACGAAATCTAGATATATATTATTCACTTATGTACCTCTTTTGTTATTCTACTTTCCTGTTAGACTCTTTATGTAATTTACCCATAGGCTACTCTCCAATGTAATTTACCCATCGCTAAACCCTAACCCTAGCCCCCCCACCTTCGAGCCTCTCCCGCGCCTCCGACCTAGCATCCCCGATCTAGGTCTTTCTCGCCCCGCACGTCGTACGCGTGAGCATGCGCCGATCGCTCACGGTCTTCTTCGCCTCACGTGCTGAGGGCGATCTCGCGCGATCCTCTTCTTCGCCTAGCGCGCGATCTTCTCCTTCGTCTAGTACACATCGTGCGCTTACGCTACTGAGCAGTCTCGTGTGATCGTTGTACGCGCTGCACACTGGCGTTGCACGCCAGTGCGTTCTTCGCCTGCGCGGGTGCTGCGCGATCGGCAATCCAGTGCGCGTCCCAGTACGCATCTCCTGTCATGTGTGAAATCTTCCTACACACCACTGTGCGTGTAAAGTCTTCAACCCTAGTGCACGTGCAACACTAGGTTTTGCGTGTGTGGGTGCTCGGAACTTGGTTAGCGTGCGCATCCAATTAATGGGATTGGTTGTTTGAGTCTACACATTCAACCAATCCCGTTCATGTCCGTGTAGACGATCATATCTTCAGTCTACCACTCCAGTCTTCCATTATCACTATGTCAGAAAGCAAGGCAGATATCCCATCTATAGGCGCCTTCCGAGGTCCAGCGCCGATTGTGAAGACGGATGGTTCGAACTATGAACTGTGGACTATGCAGTTCATGAGTATGATGAAGTCAACCGGTAAGAAATACATTCTTACTGAAGAAGAGCTTGTTGAGAAGACTGGGGTCAATGCCTCATGGGAGGCAGATGATACATATGCCAAAGTATGGCTATCTGGAACTCTGGCAATCGAGATTGCCAATGATATTCTTCATCAGCCCACAACCAAAGCAATGTGGGATATTCTGGTTGCTACATATTCTCAAGCGAAGAATGAGACAAAGATTCTGCAACTCCAGCATGACATATTTACTATCAAGCAGAATGGACGTACTCTACACTCACTGTACACATCTCTACGAGGAATGTTTGAGAAGCTTTATAGCTTCATGCCCCTAACAGCCACACCAGAGCAACAGAAGACCTACCGGAATGCAACTATGGTAGGAGTTTACCTCGATGCCCTTGATCCTGAGTATGAGGCAGCACGTTCCCAGATCTTGGCGGATTCCACTATTCCTCCTATGGAGGAAGCTTTCACAGATTAAGCCGCATCACTGTGCCTTTTACGACTACGAATCAGACTGCCTCGCCATGGCAGCCAATCGAGGTCGTGGAGGTCACCATTATCAGGCTCGCGGCCGTGGCCCTCGTGACAGAGGAGGTCGTGTTCGGCCAACGTGTACCTTTTGCCATCGCACTGGACATACCGAAGATACATGCTACTCTAAGCATGGATTTCCTGCATCTGCACGAGTCGCTGAGCAGATCGAGCCTCCATCTGTTGCTTCTTTGGATCAACGCTTTGATGATCTTGTAGCCCGTCTAAGGGGCATTATTCCTCCATCTGGCCCAGCACCTACTACTGAGAACCACTCTGATGTTGCCGCATCCGCCTCTGCATCTACCAGTGCATCAGGTAGCACATATGCATTTACTAGTAGTGGATCAGATACTTTAGCATGGATTATGGACTCTGGTGCCACACATCATCTATGCGGTGATCAAAGTCTACTTACAGGGTACAGACAGATCTCTCCAAGTCGAACAGTAGTTATTGCTAATGGTACACATTCCCCGATTACTGGACAGGGGGATATTAGACTGACGTCATCTATGCATCTCAAGAATTGTGTTATATGCACCTGATTTTTCGATGAATTTGTTGTCTATCAGTCAAATTACAAAGGATTTATAGTGTCGGGCGATTTTTTATACATCTTCTGTTGTTTTTCAGGACATCCTTACGGGCAACGTGATTGGGCATGGCTATGAGCAAGGCGGCCTCTATCGCCTCAGTCAGACTCCTTTTGTTGGAACCTCATCCCTACCTGTTGGACCCATCTCTCCCCTACTATGACACCTGCACTTTGGACATCTACCGCTTCAGAAACTGCGTCGTGTGTTTACCTCAGGTTTCGCCTCAAACATCTATTCAATGTGAGGCTTGTCAGTTGGGAAAACATCACCGGTCTACCTTTCCCGGTCGTCAGTGTCGGAGTAGTACCTCCAAGTCTGAGTTGTTTCACGTCAATATCTGGGGTCCGAGTCGTGTTCCTGATCATTAGGGACACATGTTTTATATAGTTATTGTGGATGATTTCTCACGTGTGTCATGGGTATTTTTGTTAAAGAATAAATCTGAAGCAGGGAATATTATCATCAATTTCCTTAATGAGATCCCTAATGTTTTTTCTGCATCTGTTATAATTGTGAGAAGTGATAATGCCCCAGAATTGTGTACTCATGTCCTATCTAGTTACTTCTTATCTCAAAGGATCATCCACCAGACATCATGATCTTATACCTCCCAACAGAATGGGGTTGCTGAAAGGAAACATCGCCATTTGCTGGATGTAACCAGGTCGCTACTTATACAGAGTCATGATCCTCACTCTTTCTGGGGTGATGTTGTTCTTACAGCATGTCACCTAATCAATCATATGTCGTCATCTGTTTTAGGTGAGAAGATCCCTTTCTCTCTTATCTTCCCTGGAAAAGAATTGTCCTCCCTTACTCCTCGTGTGTTCGGTTCGGTTGCTTTTGTCCACCAGTTATCTCCCGGGACTGACAAGCTCTCTCCTAGGGTTGTCAAGTGTGTTTTCGTTGGGTACTCTAGAACTCAGAAGGGGTACAAGTGTTATGATCCATTGCGCAGGCGATACCTTCTCAGTGCTGATGTTACATTTTTTGAATATGTTATGTATTTCTCAGCCTCAGGTGATCAATTGATACCCCCGGCTAATATTGATGCAATTTACATGCCACCACCACCATCAATACCACCACCACCATAACCGTTACCATCCTCTACGCCTCCGGTCACTATACCTGTTTCACCATTACCATTCCATTATACCCGTAGGCCTGCTTCAGCTCATAGTCATCGCTCATCACCTAGCTCGCCTAAGGTATGTTCTGAAGATATTACTATTGATGGATCTGATGATTTTTCTAAAAAGGATGTGTTACAGAGGCCAAATGAGGACACAGATGATTTAGATGTTCCTATTGCTCTACGAAAGTCGAAGCGGAGTTGCGCATCATATCCTTTAGCAGCTTCTGTGTCATTTGATCGACTAACTGGAGATTTTAGGAATTTCGTAGTTGCATTGTTAGCAGTTGCTATTCCACGGAATTACCAAGACGCGCTGAAGGATAGTAGATGGCGTCTATCCATGGAGGAAGAAATGGCAGCTCTTCAGTCTAGAGGAACCTGGAGTCTGGTTCCTGCACCTGCTGATGTGTCTCCAGTGAGCTGCAAGTGGGTATTTACAGTCAAGCAGAATGCAGATGGCAGTATTGACAGATACAAGGCTCTCCTTGTTGCTCGTGGTTTTACACAGAAATATGGGGTGGGTTATCTTGATACATTCTCACCGGTGGCTCGCCATTCCACTCTACGGAACCTGCTTTCTGTCGCGGTCACTCGTGATTGGCCGTTATACCAGTTGCGATGTGAAGAAAGCGTTCTTATATGGTGACTTAAAGGAGGAAGTCTACATGCAACAGCCACCTGGTTTTGCTGTTGAGGAGGAGTATCCTAAGGTGTGCAGACTTCATAAGGCTATCTATGGCCTTAAGCAGAGCCCCAGAGCGTATTTCCAGAAGCTCTCAGATCTCTTTGAGAAACAGGGATACAAACGTTTAAATGATGATCATTCATTGTTTGTACAAAGAGCTTCCAGAGGTATTATTGCAATTATGGTCTATGTAGATGACATTCTGATTACAGGTGATGATGAACAGGGAAAACTAGGCGAAAGAAATGGTGCGTCATGAGTTTGTTACCAAGGACCTTGGAGTTCTTAGATATTTTCTGGGACTGGAGTTCGCCAGAAATCCTTATGGGTTGGTAATGTCTCAGAGAAAATATGTCACTGACCTGTTGAATGAAACAAGAATGCTTGGTTGCCGACCTGCTACCACACCTATGGATCCTAGTATGAAGTTATATGATGGTGATACATAGGAGGTGGATAGGAGAAGATACAGAGAACTGGTGGGCAAACTTCTTTATGTCACTATTACCAGGCCCGATATATCCTTTGTTGTGAGTCGAGTGAGTCAGTTCATGGAGTAACCACGTCAGGTACACATGGATGCCATACATATGATACCCAGGTACCTCAAGTCATCTCCAGGTGCGGGTCTACTGTTTAAGAAAGGCAAGGTGGTTACTATCTCAGCCTGCGCAGATGCAGATTACGCAGGGTGTCCCAAGGACAGGAAGTCCACCTCTGGGTTTGCTGTATACGTTGGAGATTCTCTAGTCTCATAGAGGAGCAAGAAACAAACTGTTGTGGCAAGGTCTAGTGCAGAATCTGAATATATGGCTATGGCCCAGGTTAGCACAGAAATGATGTGGGTAAAGGCTGTGCTTACAAATTTACATATAGAAGTCCCACTTCCTATTGCTTTGGAATGTGACAATCAGGTGGCCTTGTTCATTGCAAATAATCCAGCATTCCAAGAACGAACCAAGCACATTGAAGTTGACTGTCACTTTATACGTGATATGATTCAAAAGGGATTCATTGCTACATCCCATGTTAGTTCAGAGAATCAAACGACGGACATTTTTACCAAGGCATTACTGTGAGGGCCGTTTCAGAAGTGCGCATCCAAGCTGAGCATGATTAATATCTATGCTCCATCTTGAGGGGGAGTGTAGATATATATTATTCACTTATGTACCTCTTGTTATTTTACTTTCCCGTTAGACTCTTTATGTAATTTACCCATAGGTTACTCTCCTATATAAGAGAGCCTAGGGCTGATGGAATAATCAAGCTTTCTTATTTTCCGAACACGAAACATTTAAGATGCAAACAAGGAAAAATACCAAAAATATGAACGTTAGATTCACCACAATAGGGAATCAACTCTGTAACTTAGGAAGAACCTTCCAACCCAGAGAACTTACATATAAAATCATCAACTCTATATTAAGAATACAAACGTTAAAGTCTGTTCAATCTGGATAATTTAAAGAACAGGACAACTCTACATAGCACTCTAATTTCTTCCATACTTGAAGGAAAATGAGACATCGACCAAGTTAGGAGAAGAAAATGAAGATGGGGAAAACAAGACTAACTTTTTTACAGAAGTTGTCTCAATTTTTTCGATTTCTTCTCTTCTTCATTTGCTACGACTTCTTTTTTGCATGGTAGCCCTTTTTTATAATATCATCAGTCACTCTTTTTCTACCACTATGGCCCAATAAGGCCCATTGCCTCTCATCTCCCCCCTCTCTTTTTAATATAGCCCAATCGAACCCCAAAATCTCCATGTCGGGCACCCTTTTTACAATAAGTTACATTATGGGCATGTTAGGCCTAAATGTACATACCCTTTGACTTAAAGGGAGAGTGGAGTCTTCCCTTCTTCGATGTCCACTAGGGACCCTCGGAAACCCATCGCCTTTTGAAGATGCTTGTGGATTGGTTACGCTGCTACCAAGGATAGTTGATGAGGAGGGGTCATCGTTGTAGTAGGGCGACTTGTGGAACGAATGAAAGAAGCTTGTAGAATGCACTTACTACTGAATAGACTAGTTGAGAAGGAAGGTCGCATGCGCCTGTGCGCACCGCATGCTGCTTGAAAAAGGAGGTGGCATCGCCTTTGCGCTTAGGGTGTCACCGCCTTGAGGGAGATGTGATGTCTGGAGAACTGTTGCTGGAGTAGACTTGTCACTTGTAGAGGCGCATTGGGAGATAGAAACTCACCGCAGGGAGAAAGAACCTCGCCGCTTATGGAGGCATATGGAGATCTGTTGCTGAACAACTACGGGGCTATGGATCAACCTCTCTTTATTTCTCCAAACGATGGAGGGCATCTAGCCCATCATCCCTCTTCTTCTCAAGGTCTCAAGTTTTGATTTCAGTCACCATTTTGGTGAGTGATCGAAATGAAATTTCGGTCATTTTGGTCAGTTTTTGTATAGGAGACCCAAGCTTGCAAAAGTCGGCCGACTAGTCGAGTCAGGGGGGTAGCCGACTCGACTAGGCCTATTCGGCCCTTATTCGGTCCACCCGACTACTCGGCCGACTTTTACAACAACATTTTTTTTATTTTTGTTTTTCACTTTTTTAAACCAAACATATTCTAATATACTTAATGTTATATTTAAAGTCAACTACTTCTTTTGTTTCATCCTGATGTCTTATAAAATGTACAGATATATGTATATATACAAATATATGTATAAAAAATGATTTATATATTTAAAATAATTGAAAAATTCAAAACCGACTAATGACCGACTAATTCCGATTAGTCGCCCGACTGCCGACTAATCCTTAGTAGGTGACCCCGCCGACCGAATACCGAATACCGCTTTCTGCAACCTTGAGGAGACCCCAAATTTCGGTTGACATCGGCCATTTCGGTGACCCACCGAAACCGAAATTCAGTTGAATTACATCGAAATTTGATCCCATGCTTTTTCTTTGATATGAAAGCGTCGCTGCTATGGAAGATGACACCATATGCGTTGCGGCCTGGAGTTGAGCCGATCTGCACGGTGGAGCGAACTGGAGAAGATGGCCCGTACGAGGAGATCTCTCCTTTAGTGCAGAAAGATACTTGTGTGTGCAGTTGCAGAGAAGAAGGCTTAGATGTTGTTTAAACTGGGACGCTTCTTCAATAGTAGATTCTCGAGAAGATTACACGTTGTAGAGAATTCGAGTTCTAAAAACCCTAGAACTCAACGCTAATGACAATCTTCAGAACTTGCACACGAATTAGAATTTGAAAAAAAAAAACCCTAGATCTTACTTGAACTTGAACGATCTTGAACATGAATAGATCTCCGAATGATAATGAACATTTTACAAAATAATCTTCAAGAACAAATCGAATTCTTTAAAATCGTAAAATCAAACCCGCTCTGATACCATGTAGAACACAAGAATGTAGAAACATATCAGAGATAAAGAAATATAAACTACGAAAAAGCACAGAGATTTAACGTGGAGCCCTACTCTGTGAGGAGTGGAATAAAACAACGGGATAACCTCCTCAAAAGACTGATTTGTATCTCTCTCTCTTTCTCTATCCGCATCTTTCTCTCTCTCACACACATTTGTTACAATGGGTGTGGGGCTTTTATATAGCCCCACCAGAATGATTGAGTCCTACTGATAGACGATGTGGGACTAACATAGGTGCATGTGGTAATTAGACCCTAGAGGGATCCGATTACCAATAGGCGCATACTCTAACATAATATACAGTTTACTTGAGGATAATTATATTCATAATTATAATTGTTCTTTTGAATGCCTCTGGAGGAGCATACTCACTTTTTTATCAAAATGAACTCAAACAATATGCAGGTCTCTAGAACATTGTAATTGCACCGTGGGGTTTAAAAACCAACCCTCTATGAGTACTTCTTTGCATAATCTAGAAAGATTATATTGCAATAACAGTAATTTGTTAGGTAACCATTGAATAAATTAATTATTGACATGTCGAGAAAAGGATTACCGGCTGAGGTGTGTTCTTGGAGATGAATAACAGCACATGATGTATGAGAGAAGATAGGGCCGATAGAAAAACTGAAGGCAAGCACATGTCTACAACAAGGGCATGGAACAAAGTGGATCCAGTGAACATAACTTCCTGATTTTACAAAACTTGAAAAATGCATAATGGGTAGATTTCAAAATTTTCAACAATCAGCTCATATAAAAAAGAAAAGAGATTTTTACATCCATAACTCTGACTAATTCCGTAATTACAATCGTAGCCCCATGTAATCCAAAATTACACCAGAAACCCCGAATAATGCTTAACTCTTACATGGCATGACCCTGTGTTAAAACACATCCGTTTTTCAAACTTTGATAGAATCCGTCAAATATGGACCATTTTCACCCTTTAGGTTCGGAAAATTACAAATAATGTCACTCCCCTCTATTCTCTTCACCTTCCATATGGTCATGTTGCATATATATTTTGGTCCTCCTTCGAGTCCTTCACATATATTTTGGTCATTTTACACCTTTACTATCGGACCCTTGTTATATCCAAGAAGACCACGAGATGGATTTTAATTTGTGTTGTGAATCTAATCTAAGCCTAATGAGGAATGGGCTTGAAGACGACGGTGGAGTACTCGACGAGGTGAAGGTGGAATTGGTCGACTTTCTCCACCACGTCAATCTTGTCCTTCCCGGGAGGTGTCACCATGTCGAAGTGGGAGACCAGCTTCCCCATCACCATGCCCAGCAATGGCAGCGCCAGTATGACCGCCTCGATGAACCCTTCCTCCTTGAAGAACCACTTCGGTCAAAACTCCTAGGAGTTCTTCCACCACTCGGGGTTGTTGGAGAGTCACCACGCGTTCACCACCGCCTTCGACTTCTTCGTGATGGTGTAGCCCGCGAGCTTCGCAACCTCCAGGTTCATGTCTGGCACTAACAGCGGTATGGGCGTGCGCAACCTCATGCTCTCCTTCACCACTGCCTGTAGGTACGACAGCCTCCCCGGATCCTCCTCCTTCAGCTCCCCCCCTTGAGCACCACCGTCATCTCCTCCCTCACCTTCTCCTGCACCTTTGGATGGTTCACCAGCTCCGCTATCGCCTACTCCATCGACCACATCGTCATCTCTATCGCCACCACGTTTTTGTTCTCTATTATGTACATCATGTTGTCCAGCCAGGCATTATCCCCCTGTTGTTCTCCGCCTCTATTATGTAGTCCATCGCACACCTCAGCTTCGACTTCTTGGTGTTGGTGATGGACCCCAACACCTTCCTTCTCGGCTCCACCAAGTTGGTGTTGAAGAAGTCAAGGCATCTGCTCTGGAGGTCCCTGCACTTGTTGAGGTACCCTCTTAAGAAGGGTCGCATGAAGGGGATGAAGTCACCGTAGTTGTACTCGAAGCTCTACGCTAGGAGGATGCACACTACGATCTTCTTGAATAGTGCGTCGTCTTGGCCGCTTCCTGCTCTCGCCACTGTTGCTCCTTCTTTGCCCTCTTGCCATTATGGAGGAAGAATGGGAGGGGGCGAGAGGATGAAGAATGGGAGGGATCGGTGGGGGTGGGGTGAGATGGAGGAGGAAGGGGAGGGGCGAGCTGGAGGAAGAAGAAGAGGGGTCGGTGGAGGTGGGCCGAGCTGGAGTAGGAAGAAGGGGAGAGGGACGAGCTAGAGGAGGAAGAAGGGGAGGGGACGACGGGCATGGGACGAGATGGAGGAGGAAGAAGGGGAGGGGGATGAGTAGGAGGAGAAAGAAGGGGAGGGGGACGAGCTGGAGGAGGAAGAAGGGGAGGGGGAGGCAGGCGTGGGGCGAGATGAAAGAGGCAGAAGGGGAGGGGGAGAGCTGGAGGAGGAAGAAGGGGAGGGGGAGGCGGTCAGCGAGGGTGGTACGAGCTAGAGGAGGAAGAAGAGGAGGGGGAGGCAGTCTTCACTAAATCGGTCGTGCGGCGTGCAGAAGTGCAGACCGCACCGATTACTTGAATCAGTGCATTATGCGCCCTCCCCGCATATGCGGCCCGCATATGCCCCGCATGTGCCCCGCATACTGCTCCAGCAGCTCCAATCTTCTCATTCAGGTCCTTAATTCTGTAACTCTACCTTTTCATTCAATTGTTAG
Source organism: Ottelia alismoides (assembly GCA_037367405.1). Classification (NCBI taxonomy): domain Eukaryota; kingdom Viridiplantae; phylum Streptophyta; class Magnoliopsida; order Alismatales; family Hydrocharitaceae; genus Ottelia; species Ottelia alismoides. The sequence continues at coordinate 706,265 of JAZKJV010005664.1, read as the reverse complement.
AATATGACATGCATTTCTATACAATTAAAATGCATTATACCATTATGTATATGCGATGTTTTATATTTTTCCCATGTATTATTTTCACGAGTATATGCAATGTATCGTCGAATATTTTTTATATATGTTGATTGAGGTTTTGCTCATGTAGTGCATGTATGTGTATTGAAGTTTTGTTATTACGAATCATATAATGTAAAGTTTTTATGGTAAATGTTTTTTTGTGATTAAATATGAGGCAATTAAAAGTATATATGCACACCCATCTAACATGAACCGTTTTTCCTTAGATCTTATTTAACTCCACTTAGATACATAACTTCGGTGGTAATGTTATTCATAGATATTTTTTTATTTTTAAATTAAAAATTAGAAAACTGCTTAGAACCGCATATACCCCGCATATGCCCCCGCATACCGCTTAATCAATATTCGGTGACCAGTCCGAACGCATACACATACCGCTTTCCTGAACCATGGGGGGAGGTGGTTAGCGGAGAGGAGGGTGGAGGCAGAGGACAGAAGGGTGGGAGGGAGGGCGGAGGCAAAGAGGCAGGATGGAGGTTGTCGAGTGTTGGAGAAGGAAGGGTTTTTTTGAAATTTTTTAATAGTCATTGGATAGATCATGGGTTAGATTAACCCAATTATATGGTTAGGATAACGGGAAAACTAACGGAGGGTTATGAGTGTGAGAGGGAGTGACTATCCGGGGGTTTTCATGCAATTCACGATTATGCGGGGCTATGATTGTAATTATGAAATTACTCAGGGTTATAGGTGTAAAAAGCCCAAAAGAAAAAAAAACTCCAAAACACGTATGGTAAAATTCAGGACAAGAAATAGATGAACACAATGCTTAACATGTTTCCATTTGTTACAATTAAAGTAATATGAGCAAGAGTAAGCTAGTGAGAGAAAAGATATCAAAATTAATGATCCGGTGATGCCACTGTCTAGTAAAAAGAGAGTTTCCCCAAAGAGCTATTACAGATTAGACGAAGATTGGAATGGAAATAACTTTGTCGTCAACCACAATCAAGACAATATTTGCAGCAGTTACAATGGCACTCATCTTTGTTCATGTGAATACAACTGATAAACGACTGTTTCAAGGGTAAAACATTCAACATAAGACAAGTATAAGGTGATTGCCACACCCAAGCTGCAAGCAGAAATTCCTGGAATATTTCTTATATTTTGCAAATTCACAAAATCGGATTAAACTTTAACAATTACCTCCACTGATGTAGAATATTGCACTATTGCTTTTGTGTCTTCCTCGTGATCTTTGTTCATGTGTGACTATGCAAACAAAAAACGAGAAATCAACAAATGTCATCGCACATGAAGTAGGTTTTCTGCAATGCAGCACACTTTACATACTGAGATGGCCTTTGAGAACTGATATATGGGATCAACCTTAGCCGCTTTGTATTCTTCCGCTTCAAATACTAGTTCATAAAATACAGAATTTGACATGTAAAACATGAGAAGAAATATCGAGGAAAGACCATCCAGAATGAGTATGTTTGATTAGTCTTGCTGAAAACCATCACTTGGGATAAAGCAGCAAGAAAAAGCAGTGCAGCAGTTCATAATCACTCTTTAAGGAGAAATCATGACCATTTTATTTGATCCAAGACTAACGAAGCCCATCAGTATACTGTGGTTAAGAAAGTTTTCACAACCGTTATAATCACTAAAACCCATGAATCTATCAAAATATAACTCATTTGGTATAATCGGTGAAATTTATTATAAACATTTATTCATTACAAAGATAATTCATATACCCCAATTTTTGAGTAGAATAGCTACCCATTACTACCAGCATGAATAAGGTTTCGATGGGCATTTCGATGTGTTTATGACAGAAGAGGACTGGACCATAATAAGAATAACAAAATGCACCAATAGTTACAATTGAAAGAATCCAAGTATACCTCCAGATCCTAGTAGAGCAGTGGCAACTCCAGAGACATATCTGATAGCCTTTGGCTTGATGTTCACAAATTGGAAATCACCAAAATCAACCTTCAGAGAAGGATTTTCTGGTAATATATTAATGGTAAAGCTACCATAAGTAATCCAAAACCACAAACATTTTGAATCATAATTACCCAAAAAGCATCAGGGTGCCTTCGAAGATAAGCACTCCGTGCTTGTTCTCTATCATTTTTTGAAACCTACAAAACAGTTTATTTAATCAGATCAAACTAATTGCGAAAAGAATTGTATTACATGTTCATAACATCAGAAGAAAACCAAGAAAAATACAATCAACCTGCACCCTCCAAATAGATATACAGTCAAAACAGTCAATGGGTTTTTTCAGACACAGTTAATAACTTTATCAGATTCTCTATTATATTGTAGAGAATATGGTGATTAAGTTGGTCTTCCGGGGTTTTTTTTAGGAACAAACTAGGGTAAGACGTCGAGAAGACACCCACCCATAACTTTTACATATTCACAACATAAAAAATTTATGATCATATTGTCTCTAAGCAGTTAGCATGCTCAATTACATTTTCCATTTACACTCGCTAGTCCCGGAACATAGAAACATTCCATGCAAGCCACACAGACCAAAAGGATAGCCGCCACCCAAACCTTGGTGGGATGACTCCCATGTCCTAAAGCATCGAGGGAATCCCAGACCTTGGTTTTGCGGATTATACGAACAAGTTTCCATAAGTAGGGCTACTGACGTAATTAACCAATAGCTTCTTCCTGTATAAAGACACCTTGGGCTCATCAATGAGTTATATCATTACATTACATTCAAGTAATACCTGAGCAACATTCCTGACACCTTCTCACTCTTATTTCTTCCAAAAAATAGAAACATGGTTTCTTCAAACCCTTAGTCCAAAAATTCACAATGACCAGTGCCTACGGCCAGAGAGCAGCTGTCAGCTGCATGGTTGCCCAAGATGCATCTCCAGCACCTAACATAACTGCAGTCACAGCCACAACATCAGATCCAGCCCTTTCAAGACCCAGCATTAGCTCCAGCTCTGCCAGAAGGAGATTTAATTGCCGAAGCCTATGAACTAGCTCCACCCCATCACACCTAAACAGTTGTGTGCCTCTATAACAGCTACAAGAAAGCTCTCCTGCCCCCCCCCAACAGAGCTCCACAACACCTAGGATTTCAGCGACTTTTCGACAACGATTTCAGTGATGTTTCAAAAAGTTTCGGACATTTGATAGTATCATTTCCCCCACTACTCTACGACCTACCTTCAATCCATTTTTTTCTTTGGTGACACTGTGATGGAGTTGGTGAGAGGGAGCGGAGGTGGAGATGGGAGCAATGAGGGAGATGGGAGCGGAGGTGGGCGTGAGAGAGCTAGGGCCACTGAAACTGAGAGCGGAGAAGGAGAGGTCCATGACATAGATATGGAGGAACTTGCAGGGGCAGGGCCATGGGGCCGCCTAAAAAGGACAAGGTTGTTGCGGCTAGAAGCTGGCATTCAACTTGGTGCTTTCTGTGTGGATATGTGGACCACTTGACCTGGGAGTGCAAAGCCAGGGAGCGACTTTTTTTTTCATTGCGGGAAGCCGGGTTATCTACGGAAGAGCTACGACATGGGGTGGCACTAGGTCAAGGAAGGGGTAAGAGGTGCAGAGGCCGATGGCTGCAGGGGCTGAGGCGACTACGAGCGACTCTGATAAGGGAAAGAACCCTCCTCTTTGAAGAATGCACCAATGAGGATCTTTGTGGCCATCTAGGAGGTTCGTGGGGGACGAGCTGGGTAAGCCCCTGATGAATGGCATCGTCATCAGTGAGGACGACGCTGAGACCGTGAAGATAATCCAAGAGCAACTCCGACTGGTGAAGGCGATGAATGTCGGTCCGAACGTCGACGCGATTTGAATGCACGGAAAGGGCTCTGTGCATCCGGGGCCTTTCGTCGGAGGGTGTGAGGAGGGTGGTTTGAAGGGCCAGGGAAAGTGGTCTACTGCAGCTGAGGAGAGGTACGACCTCCTGGCGGACTACCAAGTTCCTTGACGTTGTTGATTCAGATGAGGAACCGACGAGGAAAATGATGGTGATCAGTGTTCCTCTAAGGTGCAGAAGGATCAAGACCTTGTGGGAGTCACTTTGGCGAGAAAAATTCCTGTAGGGGTAAGTTGATAATCTTATTAATTGTATACAGTTGGGAAATTTTTATTATTATATACCGTAGGTAAGCCGCCTCTTGAAGAGGCGGCTCTGTTCGGGCATAAACCCCAGCGGGCGGCCAGAACGCAACCCACATGTTCAGAACGGCTCCCCTTTCCTCCGCCTAGCACCTCCAGCCTCCTCCAAGCCCGCTCCGCCTCCTGCTGCCTTCGGCTCTCCAGCCATCTCGCCAACGTCCGTTGGCCTCGTTTCCGCTATTCCTCTCCTTCCACACCTCAAGGAAGGTATGATATGTCATGGGTTTAGGGTTTAGGCTACATGTTGGAGTTTAAATGATTGTTTGAATTATTTTCTTCACTCTAAAACATTGATGTCGACGTAATGGTATGCAGGATGTCTCGAGAAGTTCGTTGTTTCTGTCATTGTGGGCGTACAATATCGAAGTCTAGTAAAGACGTGACCTATATAGGAGGTCATATAAAAACTATCAAAATTGGCCACGAAATGTCATTCTCGGGGTTGATTGAGCACATTAAGTCCGTCTTCAGGTTGGATTTATCGCAAGGACTTGACTTACAGGTGTTTCATAAAATGTCCCAAGATGGAGCAAATTTTTATATTGGGTGCATCGAGTTTGATGATGATGTCTGAGAAATTGTCGAATATGCTGAGAAGATGGGTGCTGCATATCGGCCCGTGATATTTACTGTCGTTGTCTCTATACCTGGATCTGTACCTCAAGTTTCTGTACCGCAAGGTGGATCCGTACCTCAAGTTTCTGCTCCCGTGATAAACATGGATCCTGTTAATGATCCGGAACTGGACAGGTTAATGGAACCCTCGCCACAGAATACGGATGACGTGATGGAAAATAACGACAATGAGGAGCATGATCATCATCTTGGAACCTATATCGTGTCTGACATACCATTTTTGAACATGAGAGGTGGTGATGGGTACATTCTCAATGGCGAAAATAACATGAATTGTGATGATGGGATTAGTCTGAGCAACGGTTGAAAAATGGCATGCTTTTCAAATGCAAAGCCGATTTGGTGTACGTCGTGAAGGTTTTCCACATTAAACGCCATTACAACTTCACGGTACTGGAATCAGACAAGAAGGTGTGGGATATACACTGCAGCGAACGGGCTAGAGGTTGTTTGTGGAGATTGCGTGGTCATCGTCGACTAATAGATGGACACTTTGTTGTCTCAATGGTTGACAAGCCGCATATTTGCTTGAAACGTGCTGTTAATTAAGACCATCCTCAGCTGGATTGCAACCTAATGACACTCAGATTCCTAAATCAAATAAAAATATCTCCCTCAGACAAGGTCTCATTTCTTCATACATCAATTCAAGATGATTTTGGCTTCCATGTGAGTAGAAGAAGGGTTTGAGACGCAAGAAGGAAAGGCATTGAGATGGCATATGGCGATTGGAAGAAATCTTACAACGAACTTCCCTATCTTAAAAGGGCCTTTGAGGAGGCTATTCCTGATTCGGTTACAGATTTGACACTACAACAGTGAACGAAGGGGAGCTATTTGAGAGGGCCTTCTGGGCATTTGGACCTTTTATTAAGGCATTTAGACACTGCAGGCCCATTGTAAGTGTGGATGTTACACACATGTATGGAAGGTATAAGCAGAAGATCCTTATTGCTTGCTCAAGTGATGCAGCTAAACACATTTTACTGTTGGCTTTTGCATTTGTCAACGAGGAGGATGGCCCTAGTTGGGCGTGGTTTCTGGAGAGGCTACGTTTGCATGTTTTCCGTGACCGTGCTGGACCGATTTGTTTGTTATCTGATCGTGCTCCTGGGATACGTGTTGCACTTAGATACCCAGAGGTTCAATTTGTTCCACCATACGTGCATTGGCGCTTTTGTCTACGACATGTGGGTAGCAATTTCAATGATGCCCACAAAAATCAAACTCTAAAGCGAATGGTCATGGGGGCGAGAAAAGTCTATTCACAAGCAAAATAGCAATCTTACATGGACAAGCTGAAGGGAGAATACCGTGCAATCTCAATGCGGCACTTGTGGTATTGAAGGTCATAATAGGAGGAACACCACGCATGAAAGGACGCAAAATACATGCGGTATCTGTGGTGGATTGGGTCATAACAGGAGGAAGTGTCCCAACAGAGATAGTATGTGAATCATTTACTTGACAATCTTTTTAAAATATTTAAATTTAAAGACATTGTTTAATTGTTTCTAATGTTGTTTATGAACAGATGGAGCCGGGACCAGTTGATCGTTCTCTATTACGACAACAGAGGGAGCACCGTTCGACTGTTGTTTGGGCAGGGGATGTAAGTACAACTTTTAGAAATATTCACATAATATTTCCGAAAATTGTTTTCATAATCTATATGCGGTCTTTTTTAGGTGACTAGATGCCTACGGTGCCGACAACGGGAGAGCACACTGAGGCATGTTCCCTTGGACGAGCGCATAGTTCCTCACATTTGCGTAGCGGGTTTTCTTGGCGTAATGCAAATGGATTTCATTTCCTTGGACTGTCACCTTGTTACAGCTCTGGTTGAGAGATCGCGTCCCGAGACACACACATTTCACATGCGCCACGGGGAGATGACTGTTATATTGCAGGATGTCGCTTACATTTTTGGGTTGCAGATAGATAGTCAGGCGGTGATTGGTCCTACTACTTCTCCCAGTTGGGCATGCTTGTGTGAGCGGTTGCTTGGGGTCCGGCCAGAACGGCCCAACATTGATGGCGCTCGAGTTCGCATGACTTGGCTACTTGAGCACTTCTCAGTTCTGCCAGAGGACGCCGATGAAGATACCATTCTGCGATACACACGGGCGTACATTCTACAGCTTTTTTGTGGTGTAATCTTTCCTGACAAGTCAAGAAACGAGGTCTCACTGATCTACCTACCATTTTTGGAGGACTTGGAGACTTGTGGGACGTACAGTTGGGGCTCAACTTGTTTGGCTTACTTATACAGGCAGTTATGTGTTGCATCGAAGGCTGAGGCAGTTGAGATTGGTGGTCCCTTGATACTGTTACAGTTGTGGGCTTGGGAGCGATTCCCCCATATCGCTCCGGTCGTTCACCACCGTCCTCTTTGGCAAGGGAAGCCCTTGGGAGCAAGATGGCATGTAGAGTTTGATATTACAGCAGAATCTACACATGTGATTCGACCATATAGGGATGTACTTGACCTACAACTAGATGATCAGGTATTCACTTAACACGTTATTACGATTTTTTCAATTATACTGGTTTTTTTAATAATTCTAATTTAACGCAGGTGGTATGGACTCCATATACAGAGGAGGTGTTGTCCCTGTTACCGTTGTATTGCCGTCGCAATGAGGAGTTACATGTGGCTCGCGTCCCACTGATTCATTTTTGCATTGTGGAGCTACACACACCGGACAGAGTCCTTCGACAGTTTGGTGGCATTCAGGGGATTCCAATGGCTTGCGATACGTCATCTCATTTGCATTCCATCGATCTCCGAGGGAAGAGCAATGTCGATTGGACGGAGTTCCATACAGTTTATATTAGATTGTGGAACATCCGTAGGGACTACGTTGTGTCAATGACTCCCATTTCATTGGGAGGACCAAATACGACCGTCGAGTACTTGCCATGGTATCGTCGAATTACCAGACGTTTCATTGGACGACATGGATGCACGCTCGATTACGCGGTAAGCTAATATTTACTTAAATTAGATTTTGTGGTATGATTTAACATGTTCTGACAACAATTGCTCATATTGCAGGTGTCTCAATTCGAGGAGATTGTTCGACTCTGCGATGACGGTGCTCCACGTATTAGAGAACTTGTTGTTGAAGCAAGTTCTAGGATACGTGAGTCTATACAGCGACAGTTCCGAGATGGTCCTACTGAGGAGCTTTCACAGGAAGATGGCGAGACAGAAGCTACATCTCATCCCCGTTCACGTGTTCGAGGACGTGGATGGGGACGTGGACACCGACAAAGGGGAGAGAGGCCTTCTGGCGGGGGAGATGTCTCAGTTGATACACAACAACCCCCTAAGTCTGGCATAGAATTTGAGACCCCGATTCCTGAGTGTGGGCCATCCAGAGAGCCTACAACGCCGCCTGCACCACGGAGGGATCGAGCAGAGCACAATGCAGGACCTTCACATCATTCACCCCTCCTGTTGTCCTTCTTCGGAGTTGAAGGAACCGAGATGACCAACATCGATGATTTAAATCGCAATAGCCAACTGCATGGATTTGACCCTATAACCCCGGAGACCACCATGGCAGATGACAGACCAGTCAAATTACAATACAAAAGGAGGAGGGAGCGTAGACCCTAGAACGATATGTTGCCAATCTTTTGTAATGTAAAGCAAGAATGTAATTTATAGTGTACGTAACTATTGTGTTGTCGCTTGCGTTATGCACTTTGTATATGAACTATTTACTTTCTAATCTATGAATCTTGGCTTTTAAACTTATTCTATACCATATTTTGTATTACATACTATGCATGCACTTCGCCAACATAGGAATTTTAAAAAAAAGGGGAAGCAGCAGAGCTACTGCTTCCCTTTTTTTCGGTTCTGGAAAACAGCCGCCTCTTCAAGAGGCGGCTTTGATTAAAAGACGCTTCTTGAAGAGGCGGCTTTCACTAAAGCCGCCTCTAAAAGAGCCGGGTCTGTCTTAACCAAAGCCGTCTCTTCAAGAGGCGGCTTACCTACGGTACATAATAAAAAAAATTCTCAACTTACCTGAATATTTGCAACTCTGGTTTGAGACCGGGCGAGGGACCGGATGTTGCTCTTGAGATGAGGGGGAGGAAACCCATGCTTCCTTTACAGACGACGATGTTGATCGGCCAAAGACATGTCTCCATCTGGTCGAGGTCATCGAAGTTGGGTGGCGCAACGAAGGAAGTGTTGCCGATGATCGGAGGAGCTCAAGTATTTCATAGAGGAACGTACAGCCACAAAAGGTCGATGGCCTCGGGGGCAACATCATCGAACAGTCAGGTTTGATCGCCACTGGCGCCAATACAAATGCTAGAAAGGGAAATCTTTTTGGGGGCTCGAGAACTGTTTCGTATGCAGGGGCTCTGTGTAACCCTTCATTGTTGGGTGCGGGTGGAAGATCGATTAAGATTCGGGTCCTATCAATGTTAGAGACTCCAGTTAGCTTTCTGGCGCGTCATTTTGGCATGATCTTGAGGCCTTATGGGATCTACCCTAAGAATATGGCTTGTTTTTCCTTTGAGGTTTTTATGGGTTCAAAATCTTTAGAGGTTTTTGTGCCACGATTAAACCCATATAAAACACATAGCGACCTTGACTCGAGTCTCGAGGACGAGACCTCCTTTGAGGTTTTATATTTGTAATATCGGATTTGGAAAACTCGAACCCGACCTGATTAAGGGTCCACATGATCAATTACTATTCAATTAATATTGAATAAACTCATATTGATCCATATATCGCATATCAAAATTCGTTCGGGCAAAATCTATAAAAAGTTGATCGCATCGTAATGCGTGCAACGAAAAAGCCTTGACGTAACTTGAAAACCGCAAAACAAACCGAGACCACACAAAAATACAATTCGATGAAATAAGACCAACGGAATCGACCGTTCGTCGATCGGATGTCATTTGATATTTTAAAACCGCAAAATTTAGCCATAAACCAAAACTGTAATCTTCGATCCGAAGTGTATGAATATTATACTCATTTTGTCCGTTATTCAAAGACGGTCAAAATGACTTATTGCACACCGGAATCGGAGATTCGATGTACAAATATGGATGACTTTATTATACCAAAGAAAACAGAGATAATGTAAAAAAATATGATGTAATATAATATAATTTGACTTCAGTATTTCAGAATTCCAGCTGTACAAAATCTCAACACATGACTCCTAAATTCCACCCACTTGGTTCCATTGTATCCACTTGTTTAACTCCAAGGGTCCTCCTTGGTTATATAAGCTTCAAACCTCCATTTCCCTTGTTTTTTCTAAGATCACAGCCGAGGGAGCCCCCTCTCGGCCCTTCTTCTTTCCCAATTTCTCTTCAAAGAAGAAGCCCCTGCTGCTCAGGTTGCTGTCCAAGCAGCTAGACAGCAAAATGCTGGTTTTCCCCATTCTTGTTGAGCTGCTACAAGTAGCAAACACCTGCTCCTGCTACGCAGCTGCAGTTGGAGCAGCTTTCCTTGCCCTGGAAGTTGCTGGAATCTCCTCCATTCCTTCTGCAGTTGGCCTCCAATTTAAGCTTCTGCATGTTTGAATCCAAGCAATTGATCCAAGCTGCTGCTCCTTCTTTTGAAGTCACTGCATGTTGATTTTGATCTCTAAAATTGGAGATCTTCAAGGTAAAATCTTCCCTTCCTCTTGCTGCAATCCATGCAATCAAAACCCCTCTTTTGCTGCTCTTCATGGATTTTTGCAATTTGATATATATCTTCCTGTCCCTTTAATTATTGAATCTTCTGCACAAATTCTAGAAATAATTCTTGAGTTGTTCATGACACAACCATTATCTCCTATCAAAAAAAATATTAGATATGCACTTGATTCCCTGAAGATATAAAACTGCATCCACTGCAGAATCCAGTTTCAATTTTTCAACTTCGAAATCCAATCCTAAAGTGTAACTTAGGGATCTAAAGTATGTATTATTCTAGAAATGTATCAAATTTCATATTAATCAAAATATATATATATATATAACAGATTCACTATTTAAGATCAAAATCCTTGAAACTCTAGTATCATTTTTGTTAGAAAATAGGAGGCGGAAGCGGAGTCATAGAATAAAGAAATAAAACTGTTGGGAAAATGAGAAAACTTGTTTATTCCATCCGCCCTAGGCTCTCTTATATAGGAGAGTAGCCTATGGGTAAAATACATAAAGAGTCCAACAGAAAATAAAAATTCAAGAAAAGTATAAAAGTGAATAATATATCTCTACACTCCCCCTCAAGGAGGAGCATAGATATCATTCATGCTCAGCTTGGACGAACACTTCTGGAACGGCCCTCGAAGTAATGCCTTGGTAAAAATGTCTGCAGTTTGATCCTCTGAGCTAACATGGGATGTAACAATAAACCCCTTCTGAATTATATCACGTATGAAGTGACAATCAACCTCGATGTGCTTGGTCCGTTCATGAAATGTTGGATTATTTGCAATGAATAGAGCCGCATGATTGTCACATTCCAGAGCTACAGGAAGCGGGACTTCTATATATAGATCTGTAAGCACAGCCTTTACCCACATCACTTCTGTACTGACCTGGGCCATAGACCTATATTCAGACTCAACACTGGACCTTGCTACAACCGTTTGCTTCTTGCTTCTCCATGAGACTAGAGAATCTCCAACATACACAGCAAACACGATGGTGGACTTCCTATCCTTGGGGCACCCTGCGTAATCTGCATCTGCACAAGCTGAGATAGTAACCTTCTTGCCTTTCTTAAACAGCAGACTCGCACCTGGAGATGACTTAAGGTACCTGAGTATCATATGTATAGCATCCCTGTGTACCTGACGTGGTTGCTCCATAAACTGGCTCACTCGACTCACTGCAAAGGAGATATCGGGCCTGGTAATAGTAACATACAGAAGTTTGCCCACCAGTTCTCTGTATCTTCTCTTATCCACCTCATCAGTGTCATCATCATATAATTTCATATTGGGATCCATAGGTATAGTGGCAGGTCGGCAACCAAGCATTCCTGTTTCACTCAACAGGTCAGTGACATATTTCCTCTGGGTCATTACCAACCCATGAGGATTTCTGGCAAACTCCAGACCCAGAAAATATCTAAGAACCGTAAATAGCAATAATACATCTGGGTGTCTTATGTACGAACAAGGAATGATCAGCAATAGAACGTATGTACCCCTGTTTCTCAAACAGGTCTGAGAGCTTCTAGAACCAAGCTCTGGGGCTCTGCTTAAGGCCATAGATAGCCTTATAAAGTCTGCACACCTTAGGACACTCCCCCTCAACATCAAAACCAGGTGGTTGTTGCATGTAGACTTCCTCCTGTAGGTCACCGAATAGGAATGCATTCTTCATATCTAATTGGTATAGCGGCCAATCACGAGTAACTGCAACAGAAAGGAGGATCCGCAGGGTGGAATGGCGAGCAACCAGCGAGAATGTATCAAGATAATCCACTCCATATGTCTATGTGAAGCCACGAGCAACAAGGCGAGGCTTGTATCTGTCAATGCTACCATCTGCATTCTGCTTAACTGTAAAGACCCACTTGCAGCTAACTGTAGACACATCAGCAGGTGCAGGAACAAGGCTCCAGGTGCCTCTGGACTGAAGAGCTGCCATTTCTTCCTCCATGGCCAAACGCCAATGACAATCCTTCAGCGCATCATGATAATTCCGCAGATTATCCACTGCTGACAATGCAATGAAAAAGTTCCTGAATTCTCCAGTGAGACGGTCAAACGACACATAAGATGCTATAGGATATGATGCGCAGCTGCGCTTCTGCTTACGTAGAGCAATAGGTACATCCAAATAATCTGTCTCCTCAGTTGGCCTCTGTAACACATCCTCCTCAGGAAAATCATCATATCCCTCACTAGTAATATTTTCAGAACATACCTCCTCAGGCGAGCTAGATGATGAGCGTTGACCACGAACAGAAGCAGGCCTACGAGTATAGTGGAATGGCAATGGAGAAACAAGCACATTGAAAGGAGGTATAGGAGATGATAGCGGTACTGGTGGTGGTGGTGGTGGCATGTATATAGCATTAGTAGTGTCAGAGGAAACTAGTTGATCACATGTAGATGAGAAGTACATAACATATTCGAAAAAGGTGACATCAGCACTGGCTAAATACCTATAGTGCAATGGATCATAAAACTTGTACCCCTTCTGTGTTCTGGATCATGGCCTCAAATTTCAGCGAAATTCGGTCGAATTTCTGTCGAATACAATATCCAGTCGAAATCGAAATTCGACCAAAATGACCGAAATACGGGGGTCCTGGTACAAAAAATGACCGAATTTCCTATCGAAATTCCACCGAAATTATGTTTTGGTCGATACCGAAATGGTGATCAAAACCGGCATTTAGGGCCTTGTTCTGGAGTACCCGACGAAGACACACTTGACAGACCTAGGAGAGAGTCTGTCAGTCCCGGGAGACAACAGGTGAACAAAGGCTACCGAGCCAAACACACGAGGAGTAAGGGAGAACAATTCTTTGTCAGGAAAAATAAGAGAGAGGAATCTTCTCACCTAAGACAGATGACGGCATTCGATTAATGAGATAGCATGCCGTAAGAACAGCATCACCCCAGAAAGAATGAGGGGCATGACTATGTATAAGAAGCGACCTGGTGACATCAAGTAAATGACGATGTTTCCTTTCAGCAACCCCATTCTGTTGGGAAGTACAGGCACAGGATGTTTGGTGGATAATCCCTTGAGATGAAAAATAACTGGATAGGGTACGAGTACAAAATTCCAGGGCATTATCACTTCTCACAATCTTTGCAGATGCAGAAAAACATTACGAACTTCATTAATGAAATTGACGATAATATTTCCCGCTTCATATTTATTCTTTAACAGAAATACCACGACATACGAGAGAAATCATCCACAATAACTATATAAAACATGTGTCCCTGATGATCAGGAACATGACTCGGACCCCAGATATCGACATGAAACAACTCAAACTTGGAGGTACTACTCTGACACTGACGACTGGGAAAAGTAGACCGATGATGCTTTCCCAACTGACAAGTCTCACATAGAATGGACGTGTGAGGTAAAACCTGAGGTAACACATGACGCAGTTTCTGAAGCGGTAGATGTCCAAATCGCAGGTGCCACAATAATGGGGAGATGGGTAGAGATGATGTTCCAGCATAAGGAGTCCGACTAAGGCGATAAAGGCCGCCTAGCTCATAGCCACGCCCAATCACGTTGCCCGTAAGGATGTCCTGAAAAACAAGAGATGGATCAAAAATTGCTCGACAATGTAAATCCTTTGTAAGTTGGCTAATGGACAACAAATTCATCGAAAAATCAGGTGCATGTAACACGTTCTTGAGATGCATGGATGGTGTCAGTCTAATCTCCCCCTGACCAGTAATCGGGGAATGTGTTCCATTAGCAATAACCACAGCATATTGAGGAACTACACTCGTGACTTGATCCAAAAGGGGCTTATTTCAACGTCTTATGTTGCTTCAGGCGATCATATTTCATATATGTTCACCAAAGCTCTTGCAAGAGGTTCATTTCATCACTGTTGTTCCAAGCTGAGCATGATAGATATATATGCTCCAGCTTGAGGGATAGCGTTAAGATCCTTATGTTTTGTCGTACTTATTTATATTGTTTATTTCTCTTATCCCGTTTATGTAATTCACCCTTCGAGCTTATCTCTTATAAAAGAGAGCTCTAGGGTTAGATGGAATATAACTTTTCATTCTCTCTTTCCACACCAATTAAACATGAGATGCACGCGCAAATCAAACGGTCCTGATCTGATATGACGGCTTTAATCGGCTTTTGGGGCTGAATGGATGGCGCCCATTGAATTTAGCATTGATCGTGCTTGATCTGACAACTGTAAAGTCTGTTGGAAGAACGTGGTTGAAGGTTCCTGCGGTTGATTCTCCTAGAACTCATTCAATTCGGCTCTAATCTCTACTATAAATGATTCAGATGATTGATCATAAGATTCTACGTCGACTAAGGAAGGCAATTAGGTCCAAGTTCCATTAATCGGGGACCTGGACCACGAGAAACTTGAGCCCCAGATGTTGATTCAAGCTCCAAAAGAAGCACCTAGGTTTTGCAGTTATTTTCCCTGCTCGGAGACGAAGCTCTGACCGTCCTTATTAGGTAAAACAAGAAGAAATGGGAATGGATGGCTGACCTCCGATGAAAATGGTCAGAAGTGAGGTCGAATTCCATATCTGACTGAAATCTGGTTGATCAGAATTGGAGGGAAGATGGAGAAGCGCATGGCGATCATGGAGGGATGGTCGAAGTGAAATTTAAACCAATGGAAGGCCTCTGATCTAACTGATCGAAGGCAGATCTAAGAAGCTTTGATCTAATTGAAAATTGAGGAATTAAAAACTGAAATGAAAAGTAAATCAACCTATGTTACCCTACAGTAGAAAATGGAGGGTCGTGACCTCGATTCAATGGTGAAAGGTCGAAGAAGCTTGACACGATGGGAGAGATCCGGTAGCAGCTGGAACTCGCTCTTGAGCAGCTATCGCGCACTCCCGGTCGAGAAGCCTCCTTGTCACTGCAACTTACTCCTGGTATCGATCTCGGGCATGAATTCGACTCAAAAATAGATTATGGGGGAAGATCGATCTGGGGAGGTTTCTATAGGAGATGACAGGTGGTTTTTGTGAAAGGGTTGAATGAATGAAAATTTGTATTCTTTACAGCCCTAGAGCTCTTTTATATAGGAGAAAACCTCTAAGGGAAAATTGCAAAAAATAGACTAGAGAAATAGAAAAACATAAATAAAGACATAGAGATATAAATATCTCAACGCTCCCCCTCAAGTTGGAGCATATATGTCTGTTGGGAGAAATGAAGAACTTGTTTCTTCCAGTGACCCTACGCTCTCTTATATAGAGGAGAGACCTATGGGTAAATTACATGAAAGAGACATAAAGAAGTAAAATAACCAACAAGTTACATAGAAGCATATAAATATCTCTACACTCCCCCTCAAGATGGTGCATAGATGTCGATCATGCTCAGCTTGGATGAACACTTTTGAAATGGCCCCCAGAGTAATGCCTTGGTAAAGATATCTGTTGTTTGCTCCACTGAACTGACATGAGAGGTAGAGATCAATCCCTTCTGGATCATATCTCTAGTATAATGGCAGTCTACCTCAATATGTTTAGTTCGCTCATGGAATGTAGGATTGTTTGCAATGAACAAGGCAGCCTGATTATCACATTGTAGCTGCATGGGTAGAGGAACATCTACATTTAAATTTGTTAATACTGCTCGAACCCACATCATTTTTGTGCTTACTTGTGCCATAGCTCTATACTCAGATTTGGCACTTGATCTAGCCACAACTGTTTGTTTCTTGCTTTTCCAAGAGACAAGAGAACTACCGACAAATACTGCAAAGCCTGTCGTGGACTTCCTATCCTTAGGGTACCCCACATAGTCAGCATCTGCACATGCAGATACCTTGAGAGTTGCTCCTTTCTTGAAGAGTAATCATGTACCTGGAGAGGACTTTAGATATCTCAATATCATGTATATAGCATCCATATGTACTTGCCGAGGTTGTTCCATGAACTGACTAACTCCACTTACTGCAAATGCAATATCCGATCTGGTAATTGTAACATATAAGAGCTTTCCCACAATCTCTTTGTATCTCCTCTTATCCACTTCATTTATATCATCATCGTATAATTTCATATTAGGATCCATAGGAGTAGAAGAGAGTCGACACCCAATCATACTTGTTTCAACAAGCATGTCTGTAACATATTTTCTTTGGGTCATCACAAGACCCTGCGTATTCCTAGCAAACTCCAACCTTAAAAAGTACCTTAGGGTGTCCAGATCCTTAGTAACAAACTGACATCCTAGACACTCTTTTACCATCATTATCCCCTGCATATCATCTCCTATAACAAGAATATCATCAACATAGACCATTATGACAACAGTACCTCCAGATGTCCTCTGCACAAAGAGTGAATGGTCTGCATTAGACCTCTTGAACCCTTGGTTCTCAATCAACTCTGAGAGTTTCTGAAACCACGCTCTTGGACTTTGTTTAAGGCCATATATAGTCTTATGAAGTCTACAAACCTGCTGACACTCCCCCGCAGCAGCAAACACAGGAGGTTGCTGCATGTAGACTTCCTCCTGCAGATCTCCATATAGAAATGTATTTGTAACATCCAACTGAAATAAAGGTCAATCACATACCACGGCTACTGAAAGTAGGATACGTAGTGTAGAATGTCGAGCCACGGGAAAAAGAGTATCCAAGTAATCCATGCCATAGGTCTAAGTGAAGCCATGTGCCACTAACCTTGCCTTGTAGCGGTCAATGATGCAATTTGCATGATGGTTAACAGTAAACACCCATTTGCAACTGACTACAAACACCCCAGGAGGAGCAGACACCAAGCTCCAAGTACCACGGGATTGCAATGCAACCATCTCTTCCTCCATGGCCAAACACCAGCGAGTATCCTACAATGCTTCTTGATAATTTCGTGTAATCTCCACGGCAGATAAGTCCACTAAATCTCTGGAAGTCCCCTGTGAGGCGATGGAAGGAAACCTGAGAAGAAAAGGGGTATGACGCGCAAGACCGCTTCTGCTTGCGAATAGCAATAAGAATATCCAAGTCATAGAAAACCGCATCCATCTGTTGGTTATTCTCCTGCATAGAAACATCTTCAGACCCATCATTAGAAATCATGTTATCAAAACAAACCCGGGGCACATCGGATGGCTGACGCCGACCATGAGCAGAGACAGGTCGACGAGCATAGAATTTTGGTAAGGGAGGAAAAATGTGTAACTGGTTAGATTGCGGAAATGATGGAGAAGGTAGTGAAGGAGGTGATGGTGGAGGTGATGGTGGGACGACAGGCACAAGCAGAGAAGAAGACGGTGGTGTGGGAGGAGGTGGCATGTAAAACTCATTATCAGAATTCAATGGAGCCAATCTGTCACCTGCAGAAGAGAAATACATTACGAACTCAAAAAACACGACATCAACACTTATATAATATTTCACGCGTAAAGGATCATAACACTGGTATCCCTTCTGAGTCGTGGAATGCCCAACAAACACACATTTGATGGCCCTAAGAGAGCTTATCAAGACTTGGAGCCATATGGAGGACAAATGCAACTGAACCAAAGACACGAGGAGTAAGTGAGAATAATTCCTTGTCATGGAAGGCAATGGAAAAAGGAGTTTTCTCAGCCAAGACGGACGAGGGCATGCGATTCACCAAATAACATGTCGTAAGGACCGCATCACTCCAAAATGAATGTGAGGCATGACTCTGAATAAGGAGTGTTTGGATGATATCAAGTAAATGACGATGCTTTCTCTCTGCAATGCCATTTTGCTGAGAGGTATAAGGACATGTTGTTTGATGAATAATGCCACGGGAAGGTAAGAATGGGATAGAGTACGTGTGCAGAATTCCAAGACGTTATCCTTTCTCACAAATTTCACAAATGAAGAGAAAACATTCTGAATTTCATTGATAAAAAATTTGATAATATCACACGCTTCAGATTTTTTTCAATAAGAAAACCCATGACAACTGAGAGAAATCACCAACTCCAACAAGATAAAATATGTGCCCCTAAAGATAAAGAACATGACTGGGACCCCAAATGTCAACATGAAACAACTTAAAAGGGGAGCTACTGCTCCGACTCTGACAACTAGGGAAAGACGAACGATGACACTTCCCCAACTGACAAGCTTCGCACTGGAATGTAGATCCTGGAGATATGAGATATCTGCAGCAAAATATGACTCATCTTCTGGAGAGGGAGAAGACCAAAACGTAGGTGCCAAGCGAAAAAAGAGACGGGTCCTGTCGAAATAGAAGATGCTCATGAATAGGGAGTTTGGACCAACCGATAGAATTAGAGACCACCCAGCCCACGGCCACAGCCAATCACCCTGCCCGTAAGAATGTCCTGGAAAACAAGAGACGATGGGTCAAATATACCTCGACAATGCAAATCCTTTGTAATTTGGCAGATGGATAACAAATTCATAGAGAAATCAGGAGCATGGAGCACATTCTATAGGCGCATTGAAGGTGTAAGGGTAATCTCCCCTTCTCATGTGATCGGAGAATGAGTAGCATCGGTTATCACTACAGTTCTCCCTGGAGAAATCTGTCTATATAAGTTGTCCTTTATCTCCGCATAAGTGATGTGTTGGCCCAGAGTCCATAATCTACTCTGGAATCTGAGATCCAAAACATGAAGTAAAGGCGAAAGTGCTAACTGAGGTGCTTGTTATAGCAGAAGTACTGGCGGAGGCGAAGGCTGCAACATCTGAATGGCCTGCAGAAGATGATGAAGAAGAAGGCATGATATCACGCAGTCTGGCCACCAGGTCGTCAAACCTTGCATCTGAAGTAGGAGTAGCGAGAGTCTTGAGCTGCTCCGCTACACGGGCTGAAGCGGGGAAACCATGCTTAGAATAGCATGTCTCCTCAGTATGACTTGGACGACGACAAAACGTACAAGGCTGACGAATGCGTCCTCCTCTACCACAAGGTCCACGTCCACGAGAAAAGAGACTACCTCTGCCACGAGAGGCCGGCATAGCCGAAGAAGTCAGACTGGTGACAGTAGATGGAACAGTGATCCTGCTTACCCGACTGAAAGCTTCCTCCATTGGGAGGAATAGTCGCATCTGCAAGAATATGGGAGCGAGCAGCATCATATTCATGATCCAGAGCTACAAGAAATACACCGACCATAGTAGCATTCCTATATGTCTTTTGCTTCTCGGGAGTGGTTGTGAGTGGCATGAAGCTGTGAAGCTTCTCAAACACCACACGCAAAGATGTATACAGGGAATGGAGAGGTCGATCGTTCTGTTTGATAGTGAAGATGTCATGATAAAGCTGAAGTATCTTAGTTTCATTCCTCGCCTGAGAATATGTAGCCACGAGGATGTCCCTCCCACATAGCCTTAGCAGTAAGCTGATGTAACACGTCATTGGCGATCTCAGTCGTCAATGTCCCTGAAAGCCAGACTTTGGCATATGCATCATCACCCTCCCAAGAGGCGTTAATCCCAGTCTTTTCCATCAGTTCCTCTTGGGTAAGAATATGCTTCTTACCGCTCGACTTTAGAGACTCATGAACTGCATTGCCTAGAGCTCATAGTTCGGCCTATCAATCTTAGGCGTTGGACCTCTGAATGCGCCAGTTGAGGGAACATCGATCTTACTTTCTGATATGATTCCAATAGAGGAAGACTAGGAATGATAGACGTCTGAAAATAATCATCTACACGGACATGTGGGGACGTGGTTGTGCGTGCAGACTCAAGACACAACCAATCCCATCAACAAAGTGAAGAATGCAGGAGTGCTCCTTCTAGAGAACGTCTCGGCGCACTCAGGAGTGCGCTGAAGCGCGCTGGCGTAAGCACAGGAGCACGTAGCGCACATTGTGCGGGGGCAAGGCAAGAGGCAATGCGCGCGAGCTGCACGGGGCCTAGGCAACGGCACGAAGCCGCGGGGTCGAGTGCGCGAGGCCAGTGGGGCCGTGGGGGCAAGGTGCGGTGCCGGCGGCGCAGCGGTTGGGAGGTTAGGGCACGAGAGCTCCGGTCTAGGACCGCCACTCTGATACCATGTTGGGAGAAATGAAGAACATGTTTATTCCAGTAACCCTAGGCTCTCTTATATAGAGGAGAGACCTATGGGTAAATTACAAGAAAGAGACATAAAGAAATAAAATAGCTGACAAGGTACATAGAAACATAGAAATATCTCTACAATGTCTATCATGCTCAGCTTGGAATAGCAACAGTGAAAAGGATAGGACCCATTGCAAGAGCTTTGGTAAACATGTCTACAATCTGATCGCCTGATGCAACATGAGAAGTGAAAATAAGCCCCTCCTGGATGACAATCTACTTCAATGTGCTTCGTTCTCTCACGGAAAGATGGATTATTAGCCATGAATAAAACTGCTTGATTATCACATTTGAGATGCATAGGAAGAGGCACCTCAATAGTTAAGTCAATCAGGACTGACTTGACCCACATCATTTCCGTACTCCCTTGGATCATGGTCCTATACAAGGTTCAGAAATGCGATATGCGATACTCGTTCAGTCATGCGGTCTAGTAAGGAGATATGCAGAGGAGTATACGAAGGTATATGTGGTTTATGCGGTTTATAAATTTTAATTTAACATATTATATAAAAAAGTTGATGATATAAGAATATCCGAAATCAAAAATTTCAATAAGATAACACAATCAATAGAATATATAAGCATGATATTATAAATTGATTATTTTTAGTGTGTACTTTGAATTTAATGCATATATACATAAACAAATTTGGATTCAACTAGGAATATATGAATTCTATAAGAAAACCTTTAATGTATTTATAGATCCTATATATAACAAAAGCTAAAGAATAATCATAGGTATACAAATCATACACCCAAAACTATACACATATGTATCTCTAAGGGACAAAACATGTTGACACAAAATATAGGAGAAAATTGTCTTTGCATATAAAATTTATTAGAAGCACAAAAGTGTAAAGTGTCAGATTGTTAGTTAATTATTTCATGTTTTATTTGAAGAATTAGAATGAATTTCATTAGATGGAAATTTTAAAAACAGTAAACAGTTCATTAATCAGTGTTAAGAACAATGGAAAAAATGGAATGAGAAAAATACCCTAAATTATATTCTCAAATGCAACATATACGAGAATAATGAAAGGATGCATCATTGTAAATGATGATATGAGTTGCTCGGAAAAAAATCGAGTTAATGTGTCATCAACATGACATGGATTAACATGGAACCTATTAGATATACGACCGCATATGATGCATATTCAGACCGCACATGCGTTTTGATCGCATACTGCCGCATATGGCATGTGCGCTTCGGTCAAGTGACTGAATACGCATATGCAGCCGCATGGACCGTATTTCCGAATACTGGTCTTATATCCAGATCCAGCGTTGGATCGAGCAACAACTATCTATTTCTTACTCTTCCATGAAACCAGCGAGCTACCAACAAACACAGTAAAGCCTGAAGTGGACTTCCTGTCCTTGGGATACGCAGCATAATACATATCTGCACAATCAGTAAATGTAAGAGACATATCTCTTCTAAAAAGAAGGCATGCACCTGGAGAAAACTTCAGATATCTTAGGATCATGCAAACCGCATCCAAGTGAACCGGTCTAGGTTGCTCCCTAAACTGGCTTATTCTACTCACAGCAAATGATATATCATGCCTAGTAATAGTAACATACAGAATCATCATCATAGAACCCAGCATTGAGATCCATTGGTGTAGTGGCAGGTCTACATCTTGTTATGCATGTCTCAGATAGAAGGTCAGTAACATACTTCTTTTGTGTCATAATCATACCCTGCTGATTTCGTGCAAACTCCAAGCCAAGGAAGTAACGTAGCTTGCCAAGGTCCTTGGTCACAAACTGTCGTCCAATGAATTCCTTAGCTGCTTGAATGCCTTGTTCATCGCTGCCAGTAACAACGATGACATCAACATAAACTAAAATAGCAATTGTACCTCGTTGAGTTCTCTTAACAGAGAGAATGATCTGCATTACATCTGACAAACCTGTTCTGCTTGATCAACTCTGAGATATACTGAAACCAAGCTCTCAGACTTTGCTTAAGGCCATATATGGCCTTGTGGAGACGGCATACCATATTGGACTCCCCCTCAACAGCAAACCATGGTGGTTGTTGCATGAAAACTTCCTCCTGCAGATCTCCATACAAAAATGCATTCTTGACATCTAATTGGAAAAGTGGCCACTCATGTACCACAGCAACGGCAACAAGAACCCGCAGGCTCGCAGCGTAGAGTGACGTGCAACAGGAGAAAAAGTATCCTGATAATCTACTCCATAGGTTTGGGCAACCCACGAACGACCAATCCGACCTTATATCTGTCCACAGTTCCATCAACTCAGTGTTTCTCAGTAAACATCCACTTGTTGTCAACAACAGACGCACCTCGAGGAGCCTGTACAACACTCCATGTACCACGAAATTGTAAAGTTGTCATCTCCTCCATAGCCATATGCCACTGACTACTTTGCAACGCTTCCTGATAGGATTGTGGTATCTCCACAACTGATAGTCCTACAACAAACCTCTGAAAGTCCTCGGAGAAACGGTCTAGGGAAACATGAGAAGCAAGAGGATGCATAGTGCATGCATGCATCTGCTTCTGTAGAGCAATAGGTAAATCTAGGACATCTTGCACCTCAAGTTGTACACGTAAATAACAAGTGCCAATAGAAGAACCCAAACGCTCAGAACATACCTTGGGCGTACTGGATGATGGAAGAGGCACATGAGCACGAGTCGACCTTGGTAAACCTGGGAAAAGACGGTAGGTGTGGTATTTAGTGGTGGAGGTCATGGAGGTGGTGGTGGAGGAGGTGGTCACAATGATAGTGTAGTGGAGATCGGAGGTAGAGACATATAGACCTCTTCCCCATCCTCTGAAGGAATGAGCTTGTCACTTGTAGGAGAGAAATACATAATAGACTCAAAAAAGGTGACATCTGCACTAACATAGTACCTTAGTCAAACAGGGTCGAAACAACGATATCCCTTTTGGGTCTTGGAGTGCCCAACAAACACACATTTGATAGCTCTAGAAGAGAGCTTGTCAAGACCAGAAGACATCTGATGAACAAAAGCCGCTGAACCAAAGACACGAGACGTGAGTGTGAAAAGATCCGTCTCGAGAAATGTAATCAAAAAGGAATCTTTTTCCCCTGAACCGAAGAGGGCATACGATTTACCAGGTAATAAGCAGTTAGAACCGCATCGCCCCAGTACCAATGAGGAGCACGACTATGAATCAAAAGAGTCATGGTAACATCCAAAAGGTGGCGGTATTTTCGTTCAACCACCCTATTCTACTGGGAAGTATACACACAAGATGTCTAATGCACAATACCATGGGACTTAAGAAACTGGGAAAGCTGAGTATTGCGAAATTCCAAGGTACTGCATGAACGTATAAACTTGACTTTGCTGAAAAATGTTCATTATTTCATTAACAAAAGACTGAATAACAGGACCCAAGACAATCTTGAAAATTCATCAACTGCAACAAGATAAAATCGATGCCTCCGATGACCTGGGACACGATTGGGATCCCAATATAAAAATGAATTAACTCAAATAGACTATGACTACTCCGACCCTGACGACTCTGGAAAGTGGACCGATGATGCTTCCCAAATTGGCAGGCTACGCGTTGAAAGGTAGAGCGAGGAGAAATCTGTGGAAGAACATGACACAGCTTTTGCAGAGGAAGATGACCAAATCGACGATGCCACATATAAGGAGACGCAGACCCAGTGCGAAGAGAAGAGGCACCAACATAAGGAGATTGCACCAGTCTGTAGAGACCTCCTTACTCATGGCCAGATCAAATCACCTTGTCTGTGAGAACGTCCTGAAACACAAGAGCAGATGCATCAAATATGGCACGATGGTGTAAATCCTTGGTGATTTGATAAATTGATAAAACTCAAGAGCGTAAAGAATGTTTCAAAGCCGAGTTAACTGCGCCTCCCCCAGATCAGTAATGGGAGAGTGTGTCCCATCTGTTATCGCAACAAATCATCGGGGTTGGGTTGGACTGAAAGCACTAAATTGACCTCTGTCACCACAGAGATGATGCGATGCTCCAGAATCCATGATCCATTCTGACAAATCTGCCATGTAACAACTAGTAAAGGCATATGTTATACCTGATGTAGATGTTGATGCAAAGGCAGCTATCTCTGATGATCATGAAGGAGAGCCGGTTGACCCAGGAGTAGGCATAATCTCCTTGAGCCTCACCACGCCACAAGTTCATCAAATCTCTGATCAGATGCCGATGAAAAATTGCCAACCTGCTGGATCTACTCTGCCACACGAGCTGAAGCTGGGAACCCATGCTTGGAATAGAATGTTTCTTTAGAGTGACATGGCATGTAACAGTAAGTACAAGGCTGAGGAGAGGGTCGATTGCCCTCGCCCCTGCTACGACCACCTCGACCACGATTCTATTTAAAATACTAATAAATATAAAATTTTTATAGATGGTCTGGATATTAAGAAATGATATTTATTGATATTTGCAGGCATTTTATAAGGGATTTTAAGCTAAAATAAATTAATAAAGATGATGAATTGGTGATTCGTCAGTTACCTCGCATAGAGGTCCTCTCCCAATATCTCCTCCTCTCTCTCAATCTTCACCAAACTAATCGTCGATGGCGTACCTCGATCATTCACCCCCATCGCCTTCGCTTAATATCCATCGTCCATAGTTCTTTAGGGTGCTATTCATTTTTTTACAAGAGTGTCATTTTGTAGTTCCTCTTTTTCGCTGGAATTTTTTATTATAACCCTAGCAATCGCCAAGATGATGGTCTAGAGATCACCATCAACAATTTATGATGAGTGTCTCCTCGAAGTCACCTCTTCTTTTTCCTAAAAAAAACTTCAAAGTGGATGACATGGAGTTTTAAGATGATCGTTAGGAAGAACATGCTATTATGCTTGGGAAAAGGATTTGTTCAAGTAGCAAAAGTAATGTGATCAGCCTACTAAAAAGAGCAAAGACCTCAAAAGTCCAATAATATGGAGATTGACAGCCACTATACGTCGCACGTGATCCAAAAGCATTAATTTACACCACACATGTTAGCTTGGAATATTAAATGGTAGATATCTTCACAAAGCACTATCTAGAAAAATCATTCCACCCTTGCAATTTCAACTTGAGCATGAATTATATATATGCTCCGGGTTGAAGTGAAGTATTGAGAATAAGATAATTGTGTCGATCTTCCAAATTATCTGGACGTGTTTCCAATTTCATCATGCTTTGTTTATTTTTCCCCAAGTAGGGGAACCACTGCAAATTATGTGTAACCTCTTCCTATAGAAAGAGGACATTGGTTTTAATGAATCATCTTGCTTCATTTTACTCGATCTAGATATAGGGAACAACTATGAGACGGACTATAAACTTGAGCATGGTTTCAGTTCCTCCATTAAACTTCATCACAGGAAAATAACAAATGCAAGAAAAGATGGTTGCACATACAGGAATGGCATCTCCATACAAAGAGATAACTAGATCAGTTCGGTCGTCAGGATCTCTTGCCACAAGCAGTGAGCATTTTGGATTTTCCAGAAGATTCTGCAGACGAACAATGGAATATCAAATACCATGCTAACATATCAAAAAAATATCCATAAGAAGATATTGTTAGATGTTCCAATCAAAAAATGGGAAATTTTAGTAGAGATGAAATAAAGTACTGCCACACCTTTGTGTGAACTGCCAGACTACTAACGGCCAATATTGGTGTTCCATCGTCATTGCAAGCAAAATCAATCAGTGATCCAGATGGATAGCCACTATGATCCTGCATGAACAATTTGTAGATGTAGGGAATGTGAGTAGTAATGCATCTCAAATACCTCACCTAATAGTTTCTTAGAGCTACAGTCTCTAGCACATGTTCAAGGCATTCTATAAATTTTTAGTGCTACAGTTTTTCAAAATATTGTTATTATATGCCGCCAATATTTCATTATATAGATTCATATATAGTTATTTGAATACAAACAATAACTAGCTTAGGATTATTTATGTCACATGTTAACTTTTTATCAATTGATATTGATTTAAAATTTACGGGAAAATATGCAACTCTATTTGCATTGCATAAATTCGGATATGGTAACTATCCCACATATGGCCCCACTTTCTGTTTAATCACTATGACATGTTCGATTATTTCCCTGCTACAGTCGGCCTTTATAAAGGGGAGGCAAATTTCGGACTGCCTTATTCTTGCTACTTTTTTTGGGATCTGTAATTGCCTACTTTAGTTTTTGCTCCCATTTGTCTTTTCACATTTTTCCTTCTTCTAAATAAATCTTGGGGCGAATACCATTGAGTGTATCCCCCTCCTTTAAGGCCTCAAAAAAAATGTTCGAATGTATACACATACCACATTCCTGAACATTGATTAAATTTCATTAAAAAGCTAAACAGAACACTGGAAACAGGGAGTAGAGAAAATATTTTTCCAGTGATATGAATCCATTTGGTTGGGACTTCAAATCAAGTTGTAAATCCCCACACTCCCCCATAAATTATCCCTTAATTAACCAGATAACTCAGAAAGATAGATAAACTTGGAACACATATCGTGGCAATATTACTTTGAATCATTTAAATATTAGAAATTATGTTTTCTTGAGTTTAAAGTTTGAGTTTTTTTGAAATGGTGTAGCCCCTGGATGGCACCCACCACAAATACCTTACTTAAACCATCAAATCACACAAGTTCAGGCTAGCACAAGAGACTTGCTATGTTCTAAAACATTTTTCTGTATAAAATCTCTGATCGCAAAGATAAGTTCATTTCTTGTGGATCATATGGCCCAAAAATGCGCAAAAGGCACCGAGCTATCCTCCTGCGAATTGCCACAAACCAAACAGATGGAGCTCCAGACAAAATCTGAACCGAACATCCTAAGTGAAGAGATACCCGTGCTCTCCCAAATCTTAGCCGAGTGGATGCATCCAAAGAAAAGGTGATCCAGGTCTTCAGTCACATCTTCACATCTCAGGCAAGCTATGTCTCATGTCCGTAGGATCCCATTCCTATATCTTCATTAGTAGACAACCATGCCTTACCAGTCACATAACTAATTTAATACGTCTCGGGTCATGCTCTTCCAAATTTATCCATCCCTTAGGAGTTTGAAGTTTGAGTTAACATGAGATGTGCTTGAGATTTACCTTTTTATTTAGATAATATGTTCCAGGGATTTCTTTTTACTTTTGTCTTGGGCTTTTATGGTGTTCATTGACAATGAGAGGAAGATATCTATTCTTCAAAAGGATCCTCTCAAGGAAGAGGACAAGGACTATGAATCATGGTTATTGGACGACTATTAGGTCATGAGCTGGCCGATGAATGGTACTGACCAGACAATTGTTGCCAATAACCTATACAAGGAGACAGCCAAGGAGATAGGATGACTTATCTCATACATATTCTCAATAGACCATGAAATCTTGTCTTGCTAACATCTTACATATGGATTTGGTCTATCTCTAAGGGTGACTCCTCACTCGACACTATGAATAGATTATAGGTCTGTATGAGAAACTTGTTTTTCAGCAAGCTTGCTAGCCAAAGCAGCTGACAAAGAGATCAGAATGGCATGCATAAAGATTGTGTGCAGGATTAAGTCCTCGCTACCAAGCAGCGAAGGACCAGTACCTTGCTTTCAACAGAGTTTCATTACTTCCTATGATATTTAGACAACTACGTATCAAATTCTATGGAGTCTGACTCAGCGATTATTTATCAAAGAATGACTCATTGAATAAGCAGGATCCGTTTACTTACGATATGTAGTTGGCATTCATAAAAAGTATCTATTGAATTACGAGTTCAATAGATCATGTTTAGCAGAAAGACGGATATTTCTTGCTTACTATTAGACAATTTCACTCTATCAATAACCGATACGGATATGGTGTATCATAGGGGACTCGAATTTTGTATTGATTCCTTCGGATTGGATATTCAACTCCATATTCATCGAATCGGGTATTCAACTCCATATTCATCGAAAAAGAAATCTTTATTAGTACTACCCTTCTTTTTTATGAAGAGAATGAATCTATTCTCGTAAGATGATAGACACTAGCTAGAAATCCACCAAGTGATACATCATAAGCACACTGAGATCGTAAATAATTGTAACCATATACATATGAAATGACAGAAATGGAGTCCCAATCCTCATATTTTATTAGTAAAGTAGCAACTTGATTCCATCCTTGGCCACTCTTGCCAAATTCAACTGTCGGGAACCACAACCTTCATTATGTCATATGTTAGAGGTGATCATTCTACTTTTCATGGTGGTTGAGGTCATGATTACGTGTGTGGTCGAGGACGTAGATATCCTCCATGTATGCATTGCCACAGGATGGGCCATCCATCTGATATTGGAAAAAGAATGAAAAATGATATTCCATGGAACCCTAGGGCTCTCTTATGTAGATGAGAAACCTATGGGTAAATTACATAAGATACACAGAAGTAAAGAACAACAAAGAAAACAATACACAAACATGAATATATCTCCACAATCCCCCTCAAGATGGAGCATATATGTCAATCATGCTTAGCTTGGATGAACACTTCTGAAAAGGTCCTCTGAGCAAAGCCTCGGTGACGATATATGTAGTTTGATCTCCTGAACTGACATGAGAGGTAGAAGTAAAGCTTTTATGGATCATGCCTCGTGTATAGTGGCAATCCACTTCAACATGTTTAGTTCTCTTATGAAATAGAGGATTGTTTGCAATAAAGAAGGCGACATGGTTATCACATTGTGACTTCATTGGAAGAGCTACATATATATATATATATATATATATGTAAGTCTGCTAGCATTGCTCGAACCCACATCATTTCTATGCTCCCTTGTGTCATAGCCATGTATTCTAATTCAGTACTTGACCTATCAACCTCAGCTTGCTTCTTACTCTTCCAGGATAATAGAAAACCGCCAACAAATATAGCGAAGCTTGAGGTAGACTTCTTGTCCGTAGGGCATCCTGTGTAGTCTGCATCTGCACGTGCTGACATAGTAAGAGTTGCTCCTTTCTTGAATAGCAATCCTACGTCTTGAGATAACTTTAGGTACTTCATAATCATATATATACCATTGATGTGTACATGTCTAGGTTGCTCCATAAACTGGCTCACTCAACTAACTAACTGTGTTGTGAAAAATGAGTGATCTATTATTCAAGGGAACCCTAAGCTCTCTTATATAGGGAGAGACCTCACAGGTAAAATACATAGTAGTCCAGAAAACAATAAGAAATTACGAACAGGTACATAACATATAATAATATTGGTCTCTACACTCCCCCTCAAGGTGGAGCAAAGATGTCTATCATGCTCAGCTTGGAAGAACATCTCTGAAAGGGTCCTCTGAGCAACGGCTTGGTGAGTACGTCAGCAGTCTGATCCCCTGAGCTCACGTGAGTTGTAGATATCAATCCTCTCTGGATCAAGTCTCTAGTGTAGTGGCAGTCAACTTCAGTATGCTTTGTTCTTTCATGGAATGCTGGATTATTGGCAATAAACAATGCTGCCTGATTGTCACACTGAAGCTTTATGGGTAAAGGTACGGCTACATGTAAATCTTCTAGCACAGATCGAACCCACATTATCTCCATGCTTGCTTGCGCCATGGCCCTATATTCAGATTCAGCACTGGACCTTGTCACAACAGTTTGTTTCTTGCTTTTCCAAGAAACCAGAGAGCTCCCAACAAAAACGGCAAATCATGAGGTCGACTTTGGATCCTTAGGACATCCTGCATAATCGGTATCTGCACATGCTGAAATAGATAAATCTGTGCCCTTTCGAAATAGCAACCCTGAACCTGGAGAAGACTTCAGATATCTCAGTATCATGTATATGACATCCATATGAACTTGTCTTGGCTGCTCCATAAATTGACTCACCCGGCTTACTGCAGGCAATATCGGGTCGGGTTATGGTAATATAAAGGAGCTTACCCACCATTTATCCATATCTCCTCTTGTCCACTTCAGCAGTGTCATCATCATACAGCTTCATGCTTGGATCCATGGGGATACTCGATGGTCTGCATCCAGTCATGCCTGTTTCAGACAAAAAATCTATAATGTACTTCCTTTGGGTCATCATCAGACCCTGTGCATTCCTGGCAAATTCCAACCCCAGAAAGTATCTTAAGGTTCCAAGATCCTTCGTGACGAACTGACGGCCTAGAAATGCCTTTGCCCTCTCTATTCCCTGAGCATCATCTCTTGTAACCAGAATATCATCAACATAGACCATGATGACAACCGTACTTGCAGAAGACTTCTGAATAAACAACGAGTGGTCTGCATTCGACCTCTTGAATCCCTGTCGTTCAATCAGATGTGAAAGCTTCTGCAACCGTGCTCATGGGCTCTGTTTGAGGCCATAAATTGACTTGTGAAGTCTACATACCATATGCTTCTCCCCCTCAGCAGTGAACCCTGGTGGCTGTTGCATGTAGACTTCCTTCTGCAGATCTCCATACAAGAAGGCATTCTTAACATCCAGTTGAGATATAGTCCAGTCACGTACCACAGCAACTGATAAGAGAATGCGAAGAGTAGAATGACGAGCCACCGGAGAAAATGTATCCATATAGTCCACTCCATAGGTTTGCGTGAAACCTCGCGCGACCAGTCGTGCCTTGTACCGATCTAGACTTCCATCAGCGTGGTATTTAACTGTGAATACCCATTTACAGCTAACAATGGATGCATCAGGAGGAGCAATAACCAAGGTCCATGTGCCACGAGACTGTAAGGCACGCATCTCTTCTTTCATAGCCATTCGCCAGCAACCAATCTTCATAGCTTCCTGATAAGTCCGTGGTATGTCCACGGAAGACAAAGCTACAGCAAATCTCTGAAAGTCGCCTGTGAGGCGATGAAAAGACACCTGTGAAGCAAAGGGATAAGAAGTACACGTCTGCTTTTGCTTCCGGATAGCAATAGGAATATCAAGGTCATCGTCCACTGTACTGGATGGTGTAGTCTCCTCCTGCAATGAAGAATCCTGCACATGTACCATATCTGACCCGTCAGTAATAATTCCGTCTGAACATACCTGAGGCGTGATGGATGTCTGACGTGTAGCCTGAACAGGACCTGACCGACGCGTATAGAATTTTGGTAAAGGTCGAATAGGAGGTTGTGGAGGTGGTGGTGGTGGTGGAGGTGGTGGTGGTGAAGATGACGTAGTAACAGGAGCAGGAGTGGACTCAGGTGAACTCCAACTAGGAGGCGGAGGGACATAGACATCATCGTTGGTAGTGGATGGTACCAGCATGTCACCTGCAGGGGAAAAATACATAACAGACTCAAAGAACGTGACGTTAGCATTGACGAAGTATTTCTTGTTTATGGGTCATAACAACGATAGCCCTTCTGAGTCCGAGAGTAACCGACAAAGACACACTTGACAGCTCTAGGAGAGAGTCTGTCAAGTCCAGGAGTCAGGAGATGAACAAATGCGACAGTACTAAAGACACGAGGAGTAAGTGAGAATAATTCCTTGTCAGGAAAAATGATAGAAAGAGGAATTTTCTCACCAAGGACAGAAGACGGCCTACGATTGACCAGGTAGCAAGCTGTAAGAACAGCATCCCCCCAGAAAGAGATAGGAGCACAACTCTGAATAAGGAGAGTTCGAGTAATGTCAAGAAGATGACGGTGCTTTCTTTCTGCCACACCATTCTGCTGAGATGTGTAAACACAAGTAGTTTGGTGAATAATGCCCTTCAACGAAAGAAATTGAGAGAGAGACCGTGTGCAGAATTCTAGAGCATTATCTGTACGAACATATTTGATAGTAGAGGAAAACACATTCTACACTTCATTAATCAAATTTTTAATCACATCTCCTGCTTCAGATTTATTCTTTAAAAGAAAGGCCCAAGATACACGAGAGAAATCATCCACTACCACTAGGTAGAATCTGTGTCCCCGATGATCGGGAACACGACTTGGACCTCAGATATCAATGTGAAACAACTCGAACGGGGAGCTAGTGCTCCGACTCTGACGACTAGGAAAGCTAGACCGATGATGCTTTCCCAATTGACATGCTTCACAGCGAAAGGAAGAACTGAGAGAGATTTGAGGCAGAAGATGTCGCATTTTCTGGAGCGGGAGATAACCAAAGCGAAGATGCCATATGTACGGAGATACTGGTCCGGCGGAATGAGAAGAGACGCCAGCATAAGAATTCCGGACCAGCCGATACAGACCATTCTGCTCAGAGCCACAGCCAATCACCCTACCCGTTAGTATGTCCTGAAAAATAAGAGAAGAGGGGTCGAATATAGCACAACAGTGCAAATCCTTTGTAATCTGACTAATAGACAACAAATTCATGGAGAACTCAGGAGCATGTAGAACATTCTGTAGACGCATAGAAGGAGATAGGAAGACCTCCCCCTGTCAAACAAGGGGGAATGAGTACCATCTGCGATCTGTACTGAACGGCCATGGGGAATGTCCCTGTAGGACTCAAGTCTCTCTCGATCTCGGCAGAGATGATGTGTGGCACCAGAATCTATAATCCGATCAGATATATCATGACAAGACGTAAATGCAGTAGCACTATATGAAGTACTAACAGCTGCAGAGGAACTGGCAGAAACTGTGGCAGCAACATCTGAAGGTCCACAAGAAGAATCAGTAGATGATTGTGGCATAATATCACGTAGACGTGCCACAAACTCCTCGAAACGGTTGTCTGCATTGGATGCTGACTGGGGCAGAGCATGCTCGGCTACTCGCGTCGATGCTGGAAACCCATGCGTAGAGTAGCATGTATCCTCCGAGTGGCTTGTGCGGTGACAGTACGAACATGGCTGACGAAAGCGACCACCCCTACCACGGGGTCCACGTTCACAACCAGAAAACTGACCACTTCTCCCACGCAATACTACCATCGCCGATGGGGGTGGAGTAGATGAGCTGGAAGAAACTGATATGCGACTGAGCCTCCGGTAAACATCCTCCATTGGAGGAATAACTGCATCGGCCAAAATCTGAGAGCGGACGGCCTCGTACTCAGGATCTAGGGCTGCAAGTAGAACACCCACCATTGTGGTATTCCTAAATGTCTTCTGCTGCTCAGGAGTCGTTGTGAGAGGAACGGTACTATGTAACTTCTCAAACATCCCTCTCAGGGACGTGTACAAGGAGTGAAGAGGCTTGCCGTTTTGCTTCATCGTGAATATATCATGCTGGAGCTGTAACATCTTGGTCTCATTCCGCACTTGGGAATACGTTGCAGCCAGAATATCCCACATTGCCTTGGCAGTGGGTTGATGGCGGACATCATTGGCAATCTCCATCGACAGTTTGCCTGACAGCCAAACCTTGGCATACGAATCATCAGCCTCCCACGAGGCATATATCCTTGTCTTCTCTGTCGGCTCTTCCTCGGTAAGAATATGCTTCTTACCGTTTGACTTTATGAGGCTCATGAACTGCATCGCCCAGAGCTCATAATTTTTCTTCCATCTTCACTATCGACGCGGGACCTTTGAACGCGCCTATGGAGGACATATCAACCTGGAGTATGGCATAACGCCGGCGATGAAGTATAGGGATTGTAGACAAAGAGACAGTTGTCTACATGAACTGCATAGGATTTGAGTGTGTATGTAGACGTTACACACCCAAATCCATAAATACGTCGAAGGAGGCAGCTACGATTGAGGGAACAGGAGAGGGCAGGTGCCTGCTAGAGTGAAGCCTGCGAGATGGGACCGGCGCACGGAGGAAAGTGCCGGAACCGGCGCTGGCAGGCCGGGACCGGCACGGGAGGCGGGGAGGTTGGAGACGGGGGCCGGGGCGAAGACTGGAACCGAACCGGGGGCGGGGTTGGGGCCGAGTGCTGGGACCGGGGGCTGGAGGCGGGAGACCGGGGGCCTGGGACCGGGCAGAAGGCGGGGGCGTAGACCGGAGAGGCGGCGGCGGTAGGCGAAGCCGAGAGAAGGCGGGCGGCGGTGAAGAGAGAAGAGAGAGGGGGGCGGCGGGTGAGAGAGCCCTAGGATTTAGGCTATGATACCATGTTGTGAAAAATGAGTGATCTATTATTCAAGGGAACCCTAGGCTCTCTTATATAGGGAGAGACCTCACGGGCAAAATACATAGTAGTCCAGAAAACAATAAGAAATTACGAACAGGTACATAACATATAATAATATTGGTCTCTACAAACTGCAAAGGAGATATTTGGTCTAGTGATAGTAACGTAGATGAGCTTTCTCACATATTCTCTAAATCTTCTCATGTCTACCTCATCTGTATCATCATCATATAGCCACATGCTGGGATCCATAGGAGTAGTAGCAGATCGACAACCAATTCGGCATATCTCAACTAGCATGTTTGTAGCATATTTCCTTTGGGTCATCACAACACCCTGTTGATTCCTGGTAAATTCTAACCCTGAGAAATACCCTAGGGTGTCAAGATCTTTGGTGACAAACTCACGACCTAGAAATTCCTTTGCTCTTATTAGCGCATGCATATCATCTCTTGTAACAAGTATGTCATCAACATAGACAATGATAACAACTGTATCTCTGGAGACTGGGGTTCTCCATATAAACAGTGAATGATCTGCATTTGATCTCTTGAACCACACTTCTCAATTATATCCGAGAGCTTATGAACCCATGCCCATGGACCTTGCTTTAGGCCATATATTGCCTTGTGAAGTCTATAAACCTGCTGACACTCCCCCTCAACAACAAACCCTGAAGGTTGTTGCATGTAGACTTCTTCCAGGAGATCACCATTCAAAAATGTATTTTTAACATCAAAGCCGAAATAAAGGCTAATCGTATACCACTGCAACCAAAAGAACTCGTAGAATGGAGTGACAAGCAACAAGGGAAAACATGTACAGATAATCCACCCCATAAGTCTATGTAAATCATCGTGCAACCAATCTGCCATTGTAACGATCAATACTCCCATCTGCACGATGTTTCACTGAAAACACCCATTTGCAACTGACAGCAGACGCACCATTGGGAGTGATAACAAAACTCCAGGGTCTGTTTGGATATCGAGTTACCCCAAGGTAACCCGGTTTACCCCCCTCCATTCCAGGTTCACAAATCAATGTGACATTACATCACATTCCTTATTCCAACCCTCATAACCATCCAAACATATACTATTCACACGAGGTTACCTCAAACCACCCATCCCAGTAACTAAACAGACCCCAGGGGTCCGTTGTCTTACCGGGTCACCTTGGGGTAACCCGGTTTACCCCCTGCATTCCTGGGTTGGAATTCCATCACAAATCAAGTTGACATCACATCACATTCTTTATTCCAACCCACTCCAACCATCATAACCATCAAACAGCTATTATTCACAAGAGGTTACCCCAACCAACCCCAAACATGTAACCAAACAGACCCCAGGTACCATGTGACTATAGTGCAGCCATCTCTTCTTCCATGGCTAGACGCCATTGATTGTCCTTCACAAAACTCTGGTAATTTCGTGGGATGCTCACAGTAGATAGAGCAACAGAAAATCTCCTGAAGTCTCCTGTTAAGCGATCGAAGGAGACCTGGGAAGGCACAAGTACGCTTCTGCTTCCGAAGTGCAATAGGTACATCCAGGTCATTGAGAATCACATCAATCTCATATACATTTGTCGCCTGCAAGGGTTCCTGTTAAGACACATCTCCAAACCCATCGTTAGAAACATTGTATTCAGTACAACCTAATGTGTGCTGGATGACGGGCGATGACCATGAGTAGAAGTTCTAGCGTTGTTCCTCAAACTCAACCTTATTGGGGACCATGAGATTTCCATCATTTTTGGGTGTTGCTGCTTTTCTTGTGATTGTGGTTGATGTTGATGCTTGGATGAACATCCTTTACTATCCTCTCCTTGCTGCTGTTGTGAAGTCCCTACTGGCATCCATTTTTTTCTGAGAAGCCCCAGCTTCACCTTCATCTTTCTTTTCCTTTATATCATCTTCTCCATCTATTCTTTTATTGCAGTTCTCTTGAATACGACCAATCCTACAACATTTCGAACAAAATTCGGGTAATCGTTCATAGATAATCCTTTGATTGATTGTACCGTGGTAAGGATGGGGCTGGGACAATGGGAGGTAACAGTACTGGAGAATGTGATGGAGGTGGCGACGGGGATTGAGGTGATGAAGGCAATGGAGGTGGTGAAGGCGATGAAGGACTCATATGAGGAGGTGGCATGTAGACTTCATTATCTGAATCTGAGGAAGTCAACCTATCACCAATAGGAGAAAAATCCATCGCCGACTTAAAGAATGTGACATATGCGCTAATTGTTTGAGTATATGTGTTATTGTAGAGATGGGTAATTAGATCCCTCCAGGTCCAATTACCACATCCACATGTTTAGTCCCACATTTGTTGATACTACGACTCTGGTCAGTCGGTGGGGCTATATAAGGAGTCCCAAACCCATTGTATCAAGATTAGAAAGCGAGAAACTTCAATAGAAAAATAGCCCTTAGTGGCGTTTCTCTGTGGTTTCATCCCGCTCCTTACGAAGTCGGGTTCCACGTAAAATCCCAGAGTTCTTCATGCTTATTCTTTATTTCTGATATTACATATGCATTTTAGTTTGCTAAAATGGTATAAGAGCAGTTTCGATTCTCGAGGATTTTATGTTCGTTCATTATTTGTTCGAGATTCGATTACCATTCGATCCTCAATTGTTCTTGAAGATTTATATCTGAATATTTAATTTTGTATCATTCAAATTCGTGATCAAGTTCAAGATTCGGATCTAGGCTTTCTTGAATCCCTAATTACCCGTTGTCATCAGCAATGCTTCGACATTCAAGAGATATCTAGGGTTTTATGAAACCCTAAATTATGCATGTCAGAACAGATCAAATCATCGTTGTCGAGTTCTTTTATCTTCAAGGTCTGAATTGTTGTGATAGCTCTAAAGAAGAAGATCCGCTCCCCAAATCGCAATCGTCAATGCTATATATTCTCTAACTTCTGAAAATTGATTCTTCGCATTAATTCTAGGGTTTTTTTCCATACGTAAGGGCCTTTCCAAGCCACACCCATCTGCGGTGATGGGTCCCAACAGCCTACAAAGGTTTAGATTTGATCGGCCAAGTTCAAGGTGGCATCCCAGTTCAAGCCGCAACCCCCAGGTGACACCTCCTTCCTCTAGCATTTTCGGCATTCTAGTTCCTCCACACGATGAAGCACCCTAGACGACGAACCTCCAGGCGAGATCCTCGCGTGCATCGTGAGGCGGAGCCCCATCACCCATAGCCTCCTTGCAAGGTGGAACCCCATCGCAACCTCCTCTACAATAGACGATGCTCTTCTTGCGATAGGATCATCTCCAATGAGGTTCCCATAAGGCATGGTGTGCCTCCTCTCCAAGGGCAATGACCCTTCACCACTCGTGAATACTTACTGCGAGGATCTCCTCCCTCTCGCAAAACCTTCCTTTGCATGATGGCGCGATCCTCTTCTTCCACTGGTGGCAGCGCAAGAACAGGCAGGGTTGCCCTCATCCTCCCAACAAGCAGTGGCAAGCCATCATCCTCCTAACGATGCATATCTTCAATGAAACCCCGATGGGGTTGTGGGAATAGGGTTCCTCGATGGGAACCCTAAATGAGTTTTCTTTAGTGTGGCAACAATTCGGCCCAATGGGCCCACGGCCATAAGTGTTAGAAAACAGGAATGCGGAAGCATATCAGAGCAAGAAATATATATAACATGAAGAACAGGATTTTTACGTGTAACCCTACTCCTTAAGGAGCAGGATGAAACCACGTGAGAATGCATTAAAGGGATGATAGTCTATTGCTTTTCTCATCTGACTACAGGCTGTGGGGGTATAGCCCCCATTGAGTCTCCACATCTCCAAACTGGTAGATGTGGGACTAAAAACTGGATGGGGTAAATGGATCCCGGAAAGAACCATTTACCCATCTACAACATAGGAGGCGCACGACCAAATACTCCAACACTCCCCCTCAAGCTGGAGCATGCAATGCTCAGCTTGGACAAACAGAAAGAAAACTCAACTCACGCTACAAGACACTACATACAATATCAACTCAATGTACACAACTGTCGGCTGATGTCGAAGACATTGCTTCTCATGTCGTTCAAGTGAGGAGGACGAACGGGCTGGAGTGTGAGTCAATTGAATCTCCTCGTCGGAGAGCATGTGCTCTGTATTGTCCCTGTCAGAGCCACTGCAACTGAAGATGAGTCTCCACCAGGAGAACTCTGGCCTGCCACAACATGTGGGCAATGGCTCCATCTCTAAAAAGGGTCAAACTGAAAGGTCGTGGAGTGTAATCCTCGTCGGAATCCACGGTCGCTAGAGAATGGAGTCTGAAACGTCTCCACGTCGGAGAACAGGGTCCCTCCCATCTGGCTCAGAGAATGGTTCTCTACTCTGGAGACCCTATGAAACCACATGAAAACCCATGCCCACATGGCATAGGGAATGATCCTCTACCTGGAGTCCCTATGGCTCACATTAAAACTCTGGTCGACAAAAC
Organism: Ottelia alismoides; assembly: GCA_037367405.1. Lineage (NCBI taxonomy): Eukaryota > Viridiplantae > Streptophyta > Magnoliopsida > Alismatales > Hydrocharitaceae > Ottelia > Ottelia alismoides. The sequence goes on along the minus strand of JAZKJV010005664.1, from coordinate 667,101 downwards.
AAGAATGATGGGGACCACTGACATTGATGGCTAACATGTGCTCATCTGAAAGAAGACCGCATACATGTGCGTGTTTGAAACTATGGGCTCGAAATCAATCGTCGAGTCTGAATGTGAAAATTGTAGAGTCTGAATAAATGGTTGGTCTCTGACAAATCTGAATCTGGAATATACAAGTGACACCACACAATACTCCCCTTTTCTCCCATACTTGTCGGGAAATGAAATCGACAAAGTCGGGAGAAGACATGAAGAATGGGGAGAAAACAAGAAACCAAATAAGTCGATTCACAAATTTTTTTCAGCTTTTCCTCCCACATATTTTTTTTGAAACAATTTTTAAGTTGTTTCATTAAAAAATTGGTTTTCCTTGCAACATTTTTCGGCTAATTTTTTTTGTAATAGTCGTCACCCTTTTTTCTCAACTAAGCCATTCACCATTTTTCCGGCTTTGCATACTTTTAAAAAAACATTTTTTGAAAATATGTATATGGCTTTTTATTGTACGCGCCTTTTTCAAAACCATAGGGTCTAACCATAGGGTCATTTCAGAGGTGTTGTTTTAAGCTAAGTACGATTGACATTTATGCTCCATTTTGAGGAGTGTTGTGAGTTATTTTATATTTTTATTATTTTATGTATTTTCTTTTCATTCTGTCACTATTATGTAGTTTGCCCTACAGGATTTTCCTCTTTATATAAGACAACCCTAGGGCCTCATGAAGATGCAAATTATTATTCTATTTTCAAACTCTATGACCTTGTTCCCTTTATTAAGTGGCCCTCTCAAACCTATTTGTTCCTTCTCCCTCTCCACCACAATGATGCATAAGCCCCCTCCTGATGAGAGGATGCATGGTGCCCCCTCCATGCACCTGAAACCCTTCTGTTGTCAGCCCCCAAGAACCCCTAGACCTCTGATCGCCTCCAACTTCGTATTCCCAGACCCTACCTCGCTCCATAAAGTGGAGTGCTTATGCAAATGGGCACATATTTATAAGAATCCACAGCAGCCTAGTTTACTTTTTATGGTTATTGTGAGAGTTATTTTTGTTATAGTGTTATTTATTGAGTCGTGTAACCTTTCATGGTTTTTTATGTAATTTCTCATTTTGACTCTTTAGGGTTTCACGCTATATAAGAAACCCTAGACCCCTTGAACATTCTCTCATATTTCTCCACATGGTATCAGAGCAATGGTCCTAGGCCTATGTTCTGACTTAATTCTTGTCGTTACCACTGGCCATGACTCATCAAACGCCTCGTGCGTTGCCGGGAGGTCTCTCTTACGCATCTTCTACGCCGTCAGGAGAGCCCCCGCTCCCCTCTACTACTCTAGCCTATCGCCGCGAACCTCCAGGTCGCCGCCAAGCCACCTATGAGGCCTCTTGCGGGCCTCTGTGGCACCGCCAGGGGCCGCTAGGGCACCGTAGTAGTGTCTCCAGCCATCAGCAGCCCTCTTGGCGTCGTTAGGAAGATGCTAGGCCTCCTCCGAAGCCCTAGAATAGTGTTGCCATGCCTCCAGGCCACCGCCAGGGGCTACGAAGTCTCCAACAGGCCTCTTTGGGGTGCCGCAAAGGGATGCTAGGAGGTCCTAGCATCATCGCCAGCCACCTGCGAGGTCTCTAGCGCCCATCTTTGGTGCTGCCGAAAGATGTTAAGGGATCCTAAGACCACCACCAACAGCAACCATATGGTCTCTTTGGTACCACCAGGAGGCAATTAGGGTACCCAAGCCCTGCTACTAGTCCTCCTTCGGCTCCTAAGGCTGCCGCAAGCGGCGTTGACGGCCTTCTCGAGCCTTCTACAGCAACTAGTGGGGCCCCCCAAATCTTCTATAGGTCCCCTACAGATCATTTTGATGCTTGATTAGGTTACTTTGATGCTTGTTTAAGAACCCGAACACTTTCTAGGTCACTTTTTCTTGACCTGCACGTCCACTATGACGTCCATTGAAACCAAGCCCTCGTACCCTAATTCTTCTTTGATGGTACAGGACACTTCTAGCAAGTTAAAGCACATATAACTGCGGGCTATGGTATTAGCCTTCAATGTGTTTGTCAGCAGTCAAGGGAATTCTATTACTTGCCTAATGAAGTTTTTGCAGATTTCAACTCCAAGAGAGATTACTTCTACTACGCATCCAGCCACTACCTCAAATATTGTAGCCAACTCTGCTTTTGTACTAGAATCAACCTGGATCATTGACTTCAGTGCGTCTACTCACTTGACTAGAGAAGGTAGTTTTCTGACTTCATCTAAATCATCTTCCATTGTGAAGTCGGTTCAGATAGCCAACAGTGCTCATTCTCCTGTTAGGATCGTTGGAAATGGAATTTTCCTCCAAGCTCAGGCTCACTGGCATTTACTGCACACCGGATTTTCCTCTAAGTCTCTTATCAGTTTATAAGCTATGTGTTGAATTGAATTGTCGAGTGATTTTTTATGAGTTCCATTGTTATTTTCAGGAATTCCGAACGATGCGGATTTTTGGTAGGGGCATGAGAAGAACGTTTTTTATTATCTTGATATCTATGTTGACTCAACCTTTGCAGGTGCTACCTTTGTGTCAGTTGACCCATTACTATGGCATTTGCAGCTTGGTCACCCATTTGCCAAAGCTCTTTCTCATATGTTTCCTGGATTGTTATCTCTGAAACCGTTTAAGTGCGAAGCATGCCTGTTCAAAAAACACCATTATGCTTCCTTTCCACCAAGGATCGACCCACGTCGATCATTACCTTTCTCTTTAATCCATTATGATATTTGCAGACCTTGCCATACTCGTATTATTGTCGATCATAGATACTTTGTTGTTTTTGTAGATGATTACAGCAAGTCTTCTTGGGTGTATTTGATCAAGGAGTGGTCTGAAAGTAATAACATTGTCAAGTCTTTCTTTCAGGTTATTAAAATATATGTATCTGCATGTATTCAAACTATCAGGACCGACAATGCTCTTGAGTTCACTCAGCAAGTCTTGGTATCTATCTTTGTCACTCAAGGGACCTTTCACTAGACCTCTAGTCTGTATACCTCACAGCAAAATGGGGTAGTAGAAAGAAAGCTTCGTCGCTTTCTAGACATTGCTTGTACCCTGCTTACTCACATGAAAGTTCCCAAAATCCGATGGGGGAACGTTGTTCTCATTGTCACCTACCTCATCAATAGGTTCCCATCTTCAGTCCTCAAGGGTAACTCCTTTCTCAGTCTTGTATCCTAATGAGGAACATTTTCCACTTCCATTGAGGATTTTTGGTTGCATCACCTTTGTACACAATTTTCAGATTGTACATAAATTGTCTCCTTGTGCTATCAAGTGTGTTTTCCTTGGATATTCACATAACCAAAAGGGATGCAGGTGCTACGACCCTACAAGTCATTGTTACTACATTTCTGCAGACATCACTTTCTTTGAACAGATTAGCTACTTTACTCAATCTGTCAGTGACATACCCTTAGAGCTTCCACCACCACCAATTGTCCACGAAAGGAAACGCACTAGTCGCTCTGACATGTTCCGTTACGTGTTCTTTATTTACAGGATAATGTGCCATCTTCTAGTGTGCCCACCATTGCAGCTCTGGATGCTCCACCAGAACTCCCTATAACTCTGGCTGCTTTGCATCGTGCAAAAAGGCAATATAAAATACATCATATGTCACATTTTACTTTCACTGACAGACTTTCCAAAAGTGACATGCGATTTACATATGCTTTTATGTCAATTACTATTCCTCATGATCATTACAGTGCATTGCAGAATCATGGTTGGAAAAAGTCCATGGATGAGGAGGTGGACGAGCATATATCTAGGGACATGTGGGATCTTGTGTCGTATCCTACAGGTGTCAAGCTTGTTGCTTGTCGAATGGTCTTTACGATCAAACAGTCTCCCTATGGTTCTATTGGCAGGCTAAAGGCCAGGCTTGTGGCAAAGGGATTTACTCAAACGTATCAAGTGGACTACTTTGAGACATTTTTCTTGTGGTTAGGATGGGTTCGATTCGTACTATTCTCTCGGTTGCAGCTAACAAGAATTGGCAAATCTTTCAGCTCGATGTGAAAATGCCTTTTTATACGACGACCTCGAAGAGGAGGTATATATGATGCAACCATTGGGTTACTTCGTCGAAGGGGGTGTATGTGTCGACTCTGTAAGGTCATTTATGCCCTAAAGCAGAGTCCACAAGCTTGGTTTGACAGGCTTACCACTGAGATCAACTCTATTGGCTTCTACATGACTACATCTGATTATTCTGCGTTCATTAGACGGCGATCCACTGGTACTATGATACTTACTATCTATGTTGATGATATCATGATTACTGGTGATGATGAAGCAGGCATTTTAGATACCAAGAACTTCCTCCAAAAGTGATTGTCACAAAGGATCTTGTTCAACTCCGATACTTCCTCGGTATTGAGGAGATACGCTCTACGGAGGGATTACATCTATCACAACGGAAATATTGTGTGGATATTCTTACAGGGGCTGGTTTACTTAGGGATGCAATCCATCTAGCATCCAAGCAAAGTTGCGGAAACATGTTATGTATGTTATTCCTGAGTTTGAGGATACTACACGATATAGAAGCCATATGGTCAAGCTGATCTACCTTACCCTTACTAGAATGGAATGTCATATGTTGTAAGCAGAGCTAGCAGCCACATGGGGAGACCTCTTAACAGTCATTAGCAGGATTTTCTTCGGATCCTTCGACATTTAAAGGAATTTCCAGGGTGAGGTCTTTCCTACAGGGTCAATGGTCACACTGATATCATCGCTTATGCAGATGCAGATTATGCCAGTTCTTTTAAGGACCGACGATCCATTACAGATTATGCAATGCTTGTTGTTGGCAACCTTGTTACATGGCAGAGCAAGAAGCAGACAATGGTTTCCAGATAGAGTGCAGAGGCTGAGTATACAGCAATGGCCCATGTCGCTTGTGAGATTACCTAGCCTGTCTCGTTTCTACAGGAGCTTGGACTTCCTACTACTACACATATACCTTTATATTGTGATAACAATTCTGCTACATACATTGCCACCAATTTTCATGAGTGGACTGGGCACATTTAATATGATTGTTACTTCATTCGAGACGTAATACAAGGAGGAAAGATCATCACCCCTCATATCTCCACAAATCTTCAGCTCGCAGATATATTTATGAAGGCAATGTCAAAGAAATGTCTCTTGTTGATGATTTCCAAGTTGGGCATAATCAATAGATATGCTCTAACTTGAGGGGAAGTGTTGAGTTATTTTTGTTATAAAGCTATTTATTGAATCGTGTAATACTTCGGGGTCTTTTATGTAATTTCTCCTTTTGTCTCTCTAGGGATTCACGTTATATAAGAAATCCTAAACCCCTTGAATAAGACATGTCATTCATTCTCTCATTTTTCTCAACAGTTATGATGTTGCATGTTACACACAATATGATATTAGTAGTTGAACAAGATACATAATACACTTTATTTAGAGAACATGCACTTGGTAGAAGTGGCAGATTTACTTTATATAGTGTTCTCAAGCTATTGTGGTGATTTCCCATATATGTGCAGATATTCATTCTTTTGTTAACGATTGGTATATGTAGGAGCAAAAAAATAAAAAAACTAACTATAACTCAGCCATGGTCGGTCCCAAGGTCGGGCAAATGAGGGTCATGTTAGGTAGCTATCACCATAAAATCGCCAGAGACAAATTCCTAAATAGCATAATCATTTGAGAATACTATTTAGGAATTTGCTTCAAGATAGTGGGATCTTTTCAACATGGATTTAAGGAAACATTTGAATTTCGTCGAGTGTTCCCGACTAGCGACGCGTTGCATCCCCCAAATGCAATAAGAAATATGCAAGGATTGCTACATCAATGCCCATATGTAGTTTAGAATTTGCAAGGGTTCTCGTATGAGGAATGTATGCGAGTATATAAGCTAGTTCTGCTGCATCACCACCCGGATGCAATCCAAATTTTGCAAGGGTGCTCGCATGATGGACGCATGCGAGTAAAGAAATTAGTCTAAAAGAGATTACAAAAGAAGTTGAAGACAGGTACTTGAAATATTAGCACTTTGACTGGAAAATCCATGGAGGTATTAGACACGATGGAAAGAAGGAAAATTCAGTACCTATGTCAACAAGAGAGAATGGATGGGAGAGAAAGCAATGGATATCAAGAAGACATGCGCTAAATTATGTTATTCAGATAAACAAAGGGGTAGAAATGGTATTGGAAAAATTGTTCGTAAGAATTAGAATGATAGTGAGGTTATGGTGAAAAGATTTGGGGATCGGACTATTTTGCTAAATTTGGTGTTGAGAAAAAATGTTATGAATATAATCTCAATTTATGAGCCACAAGTTGATTTGGAGGAAAGGATTAAACAAGTTTTTTGGAAGGATTTGGATAAGATTATGCAATGTATCCAACAAAGAGAGATGATTTGCCTAGGTGGAGATCATAATAGACATGTGGGAAAGGACGCTTCAGACTATGCTAGTTTTCATGGAGGTCGTGACTTTGGGATAGAAATAAAAAGGAAAAGTCATTCTGGAAGTTGTGATGACTTATGACCTTTTCGTGGTAAAAACACTCTTCAAGAAGAGGGGGAGCATTCAATTACTTACAAGAGTGGCCCGACTAAAACACAAATAGATTACTTTGCGATGACGAGAAGAGATAGGTTGTGTTGCAAAGACTGCAAAGTAATCCCATGAGAGAGCTTAACATCACAACATCGCATTCTAGTCATGGATGTGCAAATAAAAGGTTGACAAAGAAGAGGATAGTGCGCAAGATCATGAGGATTAATGGCAGAATCTTCAATTGAAGCAATCAAACTTTAAGGAGAAGGTTTTAAAAGACTTATCTGGAGATTGTAATGGAAGTGCAAATGAGATGTGGGAGGTAAAAGCATCTTTTTTTTTTTTGACACTCCAAAAGGGGGAGACACCCGTAGGTGTTCGCCCCAATTTATTGAAAGAAAAAGGGGGAAGTACTTACAGATGGGGAGGGTAGGGAATACGTGGGGGAGAATGGTCACAGCCTGAAACCATTCGCCCCGCAGATACAACTAGATTACCTGATTGACCAATCCGCACACAGGCGGTTCGCGTCGATACAAATATTTTCTAAATAAAACCTCTGTCCTGCAAACAGGAGTTTGTTCCTGGCCAGCCATATACACCAAATTCTCGCTACCGGTGACAGCCTCTCCGTCCGCGAATGACTTTCAGATGCAGCAAGGCTCTCCCAAAACGAAACCATCGACGTACGATTCAGCCATGTAGAGTCTTCCCAAAGTGGCCGCACGAGATCACAATGGAGGAAAAGGTGATCAACCGACTCAACCGCGGAGGAGCACAGCCCACACAAACTGGGCATGTTCGGGAAGATCGGTTGAAGGCGATCGCGAGTAGGAAGTCGGCCCCGCCTCAAGATCCATAAGAAAATGCCAATCCTCTCCGGAAGTTTGAGTGCCCAAATAAGCTTGCAGTGGTTGAGGAACAGGTCATCCGGAGGAGCGCCGCTGGGAAGGAGAGCGGCATATGCCTTCCTCGAGTAGGTAAAAGCATCTTGTATTCGAACTCCGAAGGGTAGCCAAAGAAATGCTCGGCAAGTCCAAGGGGAAGAGTTCCAAGACAAACAGAGGTTTGGCGGTGGAGTGAAGGAGTGCAAGAGAAGCTTAAAATTAAAAAAACTTGCTTTAAAGTTATATATAAGGATGAAATTGACACGAACTACAAAATAGCGAAGAATGAAGCAAAGAAAGCGTTAAATGAAGCTAAGTTGAAAGCTTAGTGTGGAGAAGAGAGACGAATGAGATGTTTATTCCATAGGGCTAGGGTCTCTTATATAGAGAGAAAATCATATAGAGCACAAAAGAAAAAATACATAAATACCTCTAAGGGGTTATGAAACCCGAAGGGTTAAGGGTTACGGAACCCAAAGGGTCAAGGGTTACGAAACCTGAAGGGTTACGGACATAAACGTAAGTATAATAACTCCGACACTCCCCTCAAGTTGGAACATATATGTCGATCATGCCCAGCTTGAATATTAAGTATATGAGGCGCTTCCTTGGAAGAGCCTTTGTGAAGATGTTTGCAGGTTGAAGTTCAGTGGAAATGTGTGGAGTGTTGATCCGTCCTCCTCGTATTGCATCACAAATGAAATGACAATCAACTTCAATGTGTTTTGTCCGCTAATGGAAAACTAGAATGGTGGCAATGTACATGGCGCTGGCATACTTGTTGTCGTAGTATAAGGGTACATGAGTTGTGACTGACACGCCAAGTTCTGGTAGGAAAGAGACAAGTCATGTGATCTTACAGCTGGCCTGAGCTATCACCCTATATTCTGCTTCCGCATTGGATCTGGAGACCATTGTCTGCTTCTTGCTTCACCAAGTGACAAGGTTATCCCCAACAAATATGGTGTATCCTGTAGTGGATCGATGGTCCTCAAGAGAGCTAGCATAGTCAGAATCTGTATAGGCAGAGATATTAGTGTGCCCATTCACCCATAGAAGAGTCCACTTCCGGGAGATTCCTTCAAATATCGAAGGATCACAAGAACATCCTACCAGTGAATATAAAAAGGCTTCTCCATATGTTGACCGGCTCTACTCACGGAATATGATATATCTGGCCTAGTAACAGTGAGATAGAGTAATTTTCCCACTAAGCTCTTGTACGGTGTTGCTTCCTCAAAAGATGGATAAGTAAATGCTGAATATTTTAACACTTTCTATAGGGATGTCAGATGGCTTGCATCCAAGTAGTCATGCCTCAGTCAAAATATCGAGGTAATACATCCTCTGTGAAAGATGGATCCCCTCTGTAGTGCGTATTACCTCGATGCTAAGAAAATAACGAAGTTGACTGAGGTCTTTCATGACAAAGACCTTCTGGAGGAAGGTCTTGGTCTCCTGAATAACGCCTACATCATCTCCTGTGACAACCATATCATCAACAAAGATAGCAAGAATGACCGTGCCAGTAGACCGTCGTCTGACAAAGACAGAGTATACAGATGTTGTCCTCTGAAAATCAAGTGTGTTGATCTCCGTAGTAAGCCTGTCAAACCATGCCATGGGGCTCTGTTTCATGCCATAAATGGCCTTGTGTGGTCGATATACATGCTCCCCCTCGACTACATACCCCAACGGTTGCATCATGTAGACCTCCTCCTCAAAATCAACTTGATAAATGGGTCAAGCCTTGTTGATAGCAACAGAGAGAATGGTACGTATCGATCTCATTCTAGCAACGGGCGAGAAGGCCTCAAAATAATCAACTCCAAAGGTTTGTGTGAAACATTTGGCAACAAGTCTGACTTTCAACCTGTCAACAGAACCATCAGGCGATTGTTTCGTTGTGAAGACCCATCAACAAGCCACAGGGACAACTCCCGAGGGGCATGGCATAAGATCCCGCGTGCTTTGGGAGGTAAGTGCATCCATCTCTTCATTCATGACATGTCACTAACCACGATCGTGCATTGCACTGAAATGATCTCTTGGAACAGAAATAGCATTCAGAGCATCTGCAAATCTCTAGTTACATCTAGATAAACCATCTGTAGAAGTAAAATGTGGCATGGGGTGATATGTGCATTGCCTTTTTTACTTGCATAGAGATATAGGAAGCTCCTTGAGTACATCCAGAGCAGCAGTGGTGGGAGCATTCTAAGTGATCATATCATCAAGGATAAAAGGGACAGGCAAATGTATGGACACTGATTCAGAAGGTATAGAGGTACGTTGGCGAGTATAGACGATTGGCAGAGGAGGGAGGTCCAGAGGAATGTCACTCGCAGTCTATGTGAAATAACGTATTTGCTCAAAGAAAGTGCATCAGCTGACACATAGTATCGATGCCCAACCGGAGCATGGCAACGATATCCTTTCTGGGTATCTCGTACCAGAAAGACACATTTGATGGCACGAGAGGATAATTTGTCGGATGCATGAAAGTTATGAACAAATGCAATACAACCAAAAATTCACACAGGTGTGGGAAAAGAAGACTCGGTAGGGTAAAGTAAGGAAAATGGAGTTGCCCCTGCTAGAAAAGACGAAGGAACATGGCTGATGAGATAACCTGCATTAAGGATAGCATCTCCCCAATAATGTTTAGGAACACTCATCTCCCCAATAATGTTTAGCAACATTTAGGAAGTGTCGGAGTTTCCTCTCAGCTATACCATTCTATTATGAGGTATATGGACATGATGTTTGGTGAACAGTTCCCTAGGGAGCAAAGAAAGAGCTCAAGTCCTATTGGGTTAACTCAAGAGCATTATCAGTATGAATGATCTTAACAATGCTAGAAAAGAAGGTTTTAACATATTGAAAGAAAATTCTACCCATTTAATTAATCTCCGGACACACCTTTAATAGATATACCCAAGAAGATCGACTATAATCATCAACAAAAATTATAAATAGCGATGATCACTTAATATGCGGATCGGACAAGGTCTCCAAACATCACAATGAATAAGATGAAACGCAGCAATACTACGAGACTCAATACGAACAGGAAACGGAGCTCGATGGTGTTTCCCGAACTCATATACCTCGCACTGAAAGGGTATCAGAGCGGAGAGTCCAGGAAACATCATGGAGATGGCCTTGGCAGAGGGATGCCCAAGGCGCAGATGCCATAGGAGCGGATCTTCGGAGATGGACACAACACCAACAAAATTGGAATATGAGGGTACTTTCAAGATAATATAGGTTGTTCTTCTCATAATCCTCGCCAAAAATCTGTCTCGTCTGAATGTCCTGAAAATAACAAGAAGACTTATTAAATCTCGCACGGCAATGAAGCTCAACATAAAGCTTGTGAATTGACAACAAGCTATGAAGAAAATCAGGAGCACAATGAACCCCAGAAAGTCGGAGCTTGGAAGAGAATTCTATAGTTCTGACAGTAGTAATCGGTGGTTGAGTCCTATTAGCGACTCGAACAGACTTCACAGAGGTAGATAGTACGGAAGAAGTGAGCAGACTACCTTCTCCAGGGTGATGAATAGAGGCATCGGAATCAATAATCCAAACTGGAGCAGGAGTGACATTAGAAATGGCTATTGTACCTGAAGGAGTAGCCAGAGCAGCAGTGGTAATGTTACTAATGGTAGTAGGCCATGGAGTCTGAAGGATCTGCAACATGCGGGAGTGAACTGCGTCATTAAGATGGACAGTCTTGCCACTGGAGGTTGTTGTAGGCGATGCCTCTTCCACATCATTAGCATCCTCATAGGCATTATTGACATAATAAGAAGGTACGTAAACTTCTACTGGCACTGTTCAGTCGAGTGGTTCCACTTACCACAGTGAGTGCATGGGGCAATAGAGTTAGCCCATGGCCATGGTCAAAGTCACGACCTCGTCCAAATTCCCATCCACGACCACGACTTGGATCACGACCGCGTCCTCCTTATAAGTCGTATATGCCACCTCGTCCAGAAGAGACATGTGTGCAGAATTCTCTGTTGAAGGTAAGACGCGTGCAGTCGATGTGTCGATTTCCTCAAGTCGGCCAAAAAATGGCCTTCATTGTTGGCAGATTATCGGATATAAGAAATTGCTCCTTTGATATATGGTATCTAGAATGCAGGCCATCAAGAAAGCGGTATACCTGCCAGGCTGAACACTCTTGTATCTGTTTGGTGCAACATGAGAGCTGGAATATTGCAAGTCGTACAAGCTGGAAAGATGCTTGTAGTACTCGATGAGGGTGGAATCACCCTGAGATACCGACCAGATTCGTCTGTAAATGTCTGCAAGGCGTGACTTCATCTTCTTCTCGGTGTATGTTTGCTTGAGATCCTTCCATATTTTCTTGACCGTATTTTTGTAAAGAAGATTTGAAGCAATGTGAGCCTCAGCGCTGTTGGTCATCCAGTTGATAACCAAATAGTTGTTTGTCAGCCAGTTGTCGTACTCTTTGTCCTTTTCATCTAAAGGATCTTTAGTCAGAATGTAAAGTTTCCTCTGACCACCAATGAATACCATAAAAGATCGAGACCAGAGCACGTAATTTTCGGTGCCCTTGAGTTTGGTAGTAATGCCCAATGTCATAATATTTGTGGCCAAGGGTTTGTTTCGGTAGAAGGTTGCGCCATTGTGGTCTTAATATAGAAAGAAGATCTTGTGATCGACTAAGGATGCATAAAAGGGCTAGAAAAATCCCCAGAACTCACATTTGCACTTGAAGAAGGGCTGAAAAACCTTAACAAACAGCAGATTTGGATTCTTGGCAGCGTTCAAGGATGAATTTTGGATCTCAAAAAGAGACCTACGATACACGTGGAGGGTAGTTGTGGGACTGACGACCTTCGTATGTCCTAAAAGTGTTGGGCAGCGCTATCGGGAGGGTTCTGACCCTCCGGCGACACTAGCGGGCTTCCGTAGGTGATTCCAGCAGTACCGCCTGCGATGGAGATGCTCCTTTGGGTTAGAATTGTTGCACTGAAGGCGATTAGAGGGCCTTGCGTAGGGCTCTAATTCGGGGAAGAGGACCCGCGCAAGCTTTTGCGAGGCTTGAAGGTGACAGTGGGGATTTTAGGTCAGAACCCCGGTCTGCTCTGATACCATGTAGAGAAGAGAGACGGATGAGATGCCTATAACATAGGGCTAGGGTCTCTTATATAGAGAGAAAGCCCTAGATAGTACAAAAGGAAAAAATACATAAATACCCCTGAGGGGTTACGGAACTCGAAGGATTAAAGGTTACAGAACCTGAAGGGTTAAAGGTTACAGAACCTGAAGGGTTACGGATATAAATGTAAAAATAATAACTCTAACACTTATGAAGTATTGTACAAAAAGCTTGACTCAAAGGGAGGCCAGAAGGATATATTTAGATTGGCCAGAGCAAGAGAGAGAAAGAGCAAAGATCTATCTTAAATGAGATGCATCAGGGATGAGGAAGGACAAGTTTTTGTTACTCGAAAGTATATAAAGACTAGATGAAAATAGTATAGAGATTAATTTGGAGATCTTGTTGGTAGTGAATGTTACCCGAATCGTGCAAGCTATAGATGGATACAAAGGAAGTAGAAGAGGGTTTAAAGGTTATGAAACACGGGAAAGGGATAGAACATGACAACATTCCTGTAGAAGTTTGGAGAGTTCTAGGTGAATGAGGGTTAACTTGGATCACAACTTTATTTAATGTTATTTGGTGAAGCAAGAAAATACCAAAAGAATGGAGAAGTATTGCGGTGCCTCTTTATAAAAATAATAACATTTAAAATCGTTCGAATTATAGATGTATATAATTGATGAGTCATACTATGAAAATTTGAGAATGTGTGATCAAAAGAAGGTTGAGGTAAGTTTTCAAAGTAACTGAAAACCAATTCGAATTCATGACAGGTCGCTCATCTATTAAAGCTATCCACTTGAGGAGGAGAACAGAGATTTATCAAGCTAAAAAAATAACCTCCATATGATTTTATTGATTTGGAGAAGGCTTATGATTCAGTTCCACAGGAGATATTGTGGAGAGTTTTGGAGAAGAGACAAGTATATATCCTATACATTAACCTTATAAAGGATATTTACAATGGGGTTTCATCTTGTGTAAGGATCTAGTTTGGGAAGACTGATTATTTTAACATCAGCATCAGTCTGCATCAAGGTTCAGATTTGAGTCCATTCCTTTTATTTTGATTATGGACGAGTTCACTAGTCATATTCATGATGAGATGCCTTGGTGTATGTTGTTCGCTGAAATATTGTGTCGATCAATGAGACAAGAGAGGGTAAATGAGAAGTTGGATTTGGAGACATGCCTTAAAAACTAAGGATTCTGTATAAGTATGGTTAAGATTGAATATATGGAGTACGCATTTGTTGGAAACAACAATGAAGGATTCGAGGTGAAGAGTAGAGATGGCACCATTTAGAAGGAAGATTATTTTAGATACTTAGGATTTATTTTGCAAAAACATGGGAAAATTTATGGAGATGTTACTCAGATTAAATGTAGGTTTCCTAAAGTTGAGAGGAACCTCTAATATTCCTTGCAATAGAAAATCCCTTTGAAAGTCAAAGGAAATATTACAGATCCCTTTGGAATGAGATTATCCGGAGGGATCTTAGTTATATGGATTTAAGCTCGAGAATGACTCAAAATAGATCTGAATGGATGCCAAAAATCCAAGTAGTCGATCCTACATAATTGTGAGAAAAGATCTTACTCTTGTTGTGATTAAATAAACTAGACCTGCGTATAGTTTGTAGAGGTTGTTTCGCAGCTTTTTTAAGGAGAGAGAGGAAGAAAGAGACGTGTAGAGAGGGAGAGAAAGGATAATATGCATGGAGAGAGATATATCCACGGGTGAGAGAGAGGAAGTATAAGAAAATGTGGAAAGAGAGATGATGAATATGCCTCAAACGAAGAGAGGAGTTACCATTTTTAGTTTTTTTAGTAAATAATATAAGATTTAGGGTATGGTAATCAAAAGAACACTTTATATTTAGAATCTATATCACTGACACAAGGATAATATCCAAAAATATAGGTGGGGTATGTGTCTCTCCATAGAATCCCCCTTGATCCGTCGCTGTGGTGAACGTCCTTTTTTCTTTCAAAAAAACGGTTTACTCTCCCTACAAATTCACTCTCTCCTCCTGCATCCCCCTAAAAGAAGTTGGAGCTGAAGGGGCATTTCTTCCAGTTTCTTTAAATGCACAAACACATAAGAAACTGTGAAATGGAACATCTTCTCAATTTCCCCTACTTTCACCTTAACCCCCGACCTTTTCCAACCTCATATTGCATGAAATCTTGTCGATCATACATGTTTATCCTAATCCAAAATCAGAAAATGTATAATTCGGAGATTCCCAGCTCATCAGGAACCATTTATGCTCTGACAGGATTGGTAAGGGATGAGGGCGCTAAAATAGGGGTAGGAGGGGAAACTCAACAGTCACACCAAATCTGCTCCATTGGCATTTGTGGACACTCCAAACTAGAATTATGTAGCAATAGCAACTTTCAACAGGGTGGATGTGATAACATAGCAGTTCGATTAGCACATTAAAATTATGTAGAAAGAGTTCATATATTTAACATGCATGCCGAGAGTGATGTTTAAGACGATATCAAGTCACACCAATAAACTAATACTCATCTTTTAGTGCAATAAAAATAAGTACATGTGCAAGGCCTGAAGATTATGTGACTTAAACAACAAACGGAAAAGAACAAGTTTTTGACATAGAAGTTACCCGAGAAAAAGTAGAGATCATGCCCCTTGTACTATAATTGATAACAGTCCTAACTTCTTCAATTGGAGGAAGCCGTGCTGCTGTTTCCTGTAAAGCATAATGAAAAGAATGATTAAGCGCAACAGCAAACGACAACAACAAAGCATTTCCCCACATTAAGCACGATAGCAAACAGTTACATAAAAAGTATAACTCAATGAATTTATTTTGAGCGACGATTAGAAAGAGAAAAGAGACGGTGATAAGAGAGTGAGCAGAATAAAAGTTCAGTCCAACTAATTATCAAATTCAGCTTTAGGATACTGCTTGTAATCACAAATCAAAACTTTATTATTAATACAAACAAAATATTATACATAGCAACTGCAATGCGGCTTAAGGACTATCTTAGAGAGGCTTAAGAAGACAACACATATACTTGAATCGTCACAAATAGCACTTAATTATCTTATAAAGCTGCTTACTGCATGGAGTAAGCATCCACAAACTGCATCTCAATTATCTCTAGAAAAAGAAGTGTGAAATCCATGTATTGCATCATATCATCCAAGAAAGAGTCCCAGCTTTGGGCACACACCTACACAGTGTAGGCCCTTTTTCCTTTAAAAAAATAGAAAGAGAGTCCCAGCTTCCAAGTGTAAAACTAAAAGCCAAAAGTCGTAAAATTGTAACAAGTCAAGTACCCAATGTTACATGCTACTGAAAAAAGTCGCATTCCCTAATAGATTTTCTCCCGCTTCTGGATTTAAATCTGATCAACGGATCAGCATCAACTCCGCTCCCTTGCATCCCAGCCTGATGTTCTCCTGAATGAGACCTCTGCAGCAATACTCCAGAAAACCTCAACCGAGTTAGTGGCCCATTCAATTGCATTTTCATCCAAATCACGCATCCAGGGCCATAATTACAATAATTGATGCATAAGCCGCCAGCATGCAACTGTGGGGTTTGTAATGTTGCAAGCGAAGCCAGTGCCAATGCACCTAATAAAAGTACTGTTTCAACAATGTCATGTCACATCAAGGAAACGGAGTTTGTGCATACATAAATACACATAATATGGGAGAGAGATGTTCACACAGGTACCCAATTCCCTCTTTTTGTTTTCCGGTGGTTTCTCTCCCTTAAAATTTAGGCTTCTCCATTTTCTTTCCATCGTGTCTAAAAGGTTACTCACCTCTTCTATCAGACACACCCCATACTCTTCGTATATTTCATTTACTGTCGAGTTATCTCTTCTGTCATCTTCCTTCAGTACCCATATTTGATGATTACTGTAAGATTTAATGCACAGTTTCTCTCCCTTATCAGCATCTTTCTCCTTCTCCTTCGTTTTCTTTGTACTAGGATATATACCCGCGCTCCGCTGCGGATTTATTTTTTTACTTTTTATATTATTTACATCTCATGTCCAAAATTATAATTAAAAGTTAAAAATAAAGTAACATTAGTTTTAGTTTAGTTTTTAGAACGAATCTTTTGAATTTCATAGTTTTCGAAGTATATAATCTATATTATATATTTTTATTTTTTAACATAAAGTTATGCTTAAATCCAATGTATTTTTTTGGTTGAAAAGTAAATTATTAATTTTGATATTATCTATCAATTATAAAATAAATAAGATGATAATACTATTGGTTAATTCCATTCGTTAAATGTAAACTTTTGGACACATAACATTCTTATTCGTTTTATAATTAAATACAAAAATAGTATAAAGAAATGAAAAAGAGAAATAGAAACGTGTAAATTTCAACCATTTTAATGTTCATTATAATTACTCTTAATTTTTTAGATTTTTAAAAATATTTTTAAAACTTAATCCCTAAAAAATGACTGATTTTTTGTTTCATAGATATATAGTTCAACGAATTACATCTTTCATGTATTAAATAACTATACTCATCAATAACGGTAAAAAATGAAAATTTATATGATGCATATGTTATGTTCTGCTTGATACTAAGCATTTTGAACAATTTTGTATCATTCATTATTTCAATAATATATTTAATATTATGATCTTGATTTATTAAAGATATGAAAATTATTTTATCAAAAAGAAATACCATTTGTGCACCAGTGCAGATCTTGCATCAATGGAAACATACAAATCTCATTAATTTTCAAAATAGTCTATTTACATCCATATCCCCTTCATACAAAAAGTAAACTTTCATATCTCAAGATCTTGAGTCGATGATACACACACAACCAAATCTTTCCGATTATTCCTATAAAAATTGCATAGGTAAATGCCAAACAGTTCACGTGATAGAACACATGAATCAACTCTAGAAGGACTTGTTCATGAATCACACGGACACGGAATAAGGAAAAATAAACTTTTTAAACTTTTACACCATAACCCTTGAAATCATGTCCATTTATACCATAGCCCCTAAGATCATTTCAACGAATATTCACAATGCTAGAATAAATAATATTATAAGGGTTTTGTGTAATTAAATATATTATGATGCCATAGTGTAAAAATCTCCTACGTTCCCCAAAATATCCAACAAAGATTAATTATATTATCTAACATAACCTACATATCCATGCCTTCCCCCCATTAGTGAAAAACCTTCCTCTACTTCACGGCAGTAGTTCGCAAAAGTAGTAAACTACAACAATCCACACATGTTGCTTTCTGTATCAAAGTGTAAATCATGTGCATCTCGTGTGCTATCATCTCCGACATCCGGCAAGCACGTGATGTCCCCTTCCGTTGTTTACCCCAACAGAATTGTTGAGAAAGTCCATCTTCCCACGAACGACCACCATCACATCACGTCATCCGTCCGATGCTACATAGCTAGCAATTTAGAAAATAGCTGGGGTATTCTTTTTATTATGGAGAATAGAGGAGACGGTTTGATCAGGACGCGGGGTCTGGCATGCAGTGCGAAAGACTTGTAACCGCCACGTACATACGATGAGTTTGTCCAGGGCCCTATTTCTGGAATAAAATAAAAGAAATACCACATCAAATCATGTGGCAGCTAAAGGGGGAGAAACTCACCTTTAACTAATATATATATATAGGAAATATTTCCAATGAGGTGCACCTTTCCTGGATGCATGGAAAGCCACATCAATTTAAGCATTTATTCTATTTATTTTACACATTCTAACTCCATAAATTTAATACTAAATATTAACATAATATGTATATCATGAAAGATTTATGAAAATATTAGTATATTTGACATTTAATGTTTGTTACAATATGGATGATATATTTTACATAACTGTATTATCATCATTATTTCACAATATGTAGTTCAAATTTACAATATTGTTACGTATTTTACAAATTTGGTAGTGGCTTTCTGAATTTCAGGAAAGACCCGCCTCATTAGAAGGGCTCCATATATATATATATATATATATATATATATGGGTAAAATGGGGCTGCCCCCAGGGAGTAGCCAACTTGGCTACTCCCACCCCTATTTTTCCCTCATTTTTTTATTTTTTTGGAAAATAAAAATTTGTGTATTCATCATTACATCCCTCTCACATTCTGTTAAAATTTCATCAGAAACAGAAACTCCTAAGCCCTCCATCTAGACGTCATTTTTTAACGGTCGCAGGATTTTTTAAATCGACCATGTTTGGATGGAGGCCGTAGGAGTCTCTGTTTCTGACGAAATTTTAATAGAATGTGAGAGGCGTATAATGATGAATATACAAATTTTTATTTTCCAAAAAAATGAAAAAATGAGGGAAAAATAGAGGTGGGAGTAGCCAAGTTGGCTACTCCCTGGGGGCAGCCCCATTTACCTCTCTCTCTCTCTCTCTCTCTCTATATATATATATAGATAGATAGATTTGGTTGTACAACTAACATTCTTTTCTTTTTCTGAATCACAGACTATGATTGTTAGTTGCATAGTTCGATATTTACATCTTACATGAAGTACTTATTCATGTGCAGAATTTTGTAATATAAGTTAGAATTTTGTCTCAAGGTAATTGCATGCTGGGGTTAGTTATTGAACGACCCAAAGTTATTGAATGGTCCAATATTTCTATTGGATCATTTCTGTGCAGATAGCATCACAACATCAAGCAAAATAGAAATAAGTCAAAAATTACACATAAATATTATCAAGCAAATAAGATTTATAGAAACCAAACAATTCAGTAAACTAACTTTACATGTCTGAAGATAACATCTACGAATAATTTCAAAAGATCTAATTCAAACGTATGCCGAAGGATGTAGGAAAAGAGCAGAACTTATTAATTATTTTATATATTTACAAAACAACTATTCCCTCAACATATGCGATTGAAAATGATCTGATGGCCCACATTTAGCTTATTAAGGTGTAGAAAATAATGTGGTCGATGGTAGTTAGTCAACAATATCATTTAAACTCTTGGGTCCACACTTGCCTCAAGGTAAATATACAACACAAACTTAAATATTGACATGCAGCTTCACAGTCCACGATCTAGGTTCAGTCTTACCAAGAATTTAATCATTAAAAGAACTAAATGACTTGGATTTCTTGTTAACAGTGATACTTTCTTATCATGAAAAATATAAAGCATGCAATTATTCCACCATGATTACGATATATCCTTCGATATTAGCTTCAATAAAATCCATGATCTTATATTGGATATCCTTACAATTTGTAAATTTTAAAATCATAAATCATATATGATTAGATATTATTATAACGCATCTAAGACCATGCCTAACAATCCCATAACAATATATGATTATATATTATATAATAATTTTATATGTTATATAGTATATAAAATTGGGATGCTAAAATGGGGCATTTTGATATTAGAATATCGAAGGTTACCTGTAGAAAATCAGACCTCTCCTATGATAATACTGCAATCACGACATTTGGGAATAACATAAGATTTTGAACTCTTAGGAATTGCAAGGGTTAAAGGCTCAAAGACAAAACGAATGGAGCGAAGCAAGGATCGGTGTGTGGAGGGGAGTAAAGTGCCAATGGGTTCTTCTTTGCGAGGAAGAAAAAGGGGACCGGGCAAAATGTTCTGGAGAATGTGTCAAAGCACGCCAGAGGCAAGTTGGGGAGTAGAGGAATGAATGGAGAAGAAGAAGAGACGGATATGATAATCGGAGGAGCTAAGGATGAAGAAACACAAAAGGGAAGAATAAGGATACCCGAAGTTCGGATGCTATTGAAGGGTACAGAGCTCTGAGAGATTCCACAGTCGTGCCTGATTCGGCAGTGGCGAGCAATGGAGAGGCTTAACATCAGCCTCAAAAGATATAATGGTGGTTAGATTCCCTCCCAACTCCTTCATCGCTGTTGCAGGTGCACGGGAGTCACTGCTCCTCCGACAATGGACTTCCTACACCAATGAAACTCTAGTTATTCGGTGTAGCTTCCCGCAAGTTCGGCAGGGGCAGAGATGGCTCGAAGCTATCAACTCCGATCAAGGGTTATTGAGATCAATGGAATGGGAAGAGGAGTGGCAAGGGCATGGAGGATCCTGTGACAGGGTGGAAAAGAGGACATGATCGCCAGGGTTGGGTTGCATGGGGTAGAGATTAGAAGCGGGAGGAGGGAGAGCGGAGAGAGGGAGGGAGGAGGAAGGGAAGGGACTTGAGAGGAGGTTGAAGTAGAGAGAGCGTGCAGAGGGAGCAGAGGTTGGCGAGGGAGGGTGTCGTGGGACGCCGCTCTAACCTCAAAAGTAACACCTCTGATTTGTCGTGCTCGTAGCATGGTGTCACATGCTCTGTCGGCTCCATCTCTATCTCCTCTCCGCCCTCAACAAACTCGTCTGATGTCATATGGCCGATCCAGGATGAAATTGTGCTCCTGAAGGAGTTTAAATAGCTGTAGATAAATGATCTGGAAGCGTATGAAGATTTTTACGCAAGTTATTATTTCTCGGATATGGAAATCTGAGAGGCTGATCGGAGCCTCCTCGTCAACCACCCTCTACACCTCTACAACCCCCACGTTTGACATGGTCATCGGAATCAACTTGTCCTTCCTCCCATTCGTCGTCATCCTCACCGCAACCTCCTCTTGACTCATGATAGATATAGATCTAATCGACGCACCCACCCTCACTGCAGACCTTGGCCTCCTCACAACCACCCTTCGAAGTCACTCTCATTGAAAGGTCCTCCACCGCCTCGAGGAAGACTGGAGGCTTTCTGCAGATAGGAACATGGAAAGTCGGGAAAAGAAATAGGGATATGGCCATGTGGTATGTGGTACTCTGCATGGGAAAAAATATTGGGCAAACAATACGAAAGACGTTGACAGAAACATCCACTTGTCACATTTCTAAGGCACAATAGCAATTGTTTGGGAGAAGGCCCAAGGGACGGGCCAAATGAAGGACGTGCGGAGAGGACATCCACGTGTCACAATGTTGCGGCAAAACCCAACTTTAAAGTATGTATATAGATATGCCATGAACTTGCAAATCTTTACGTGGTTAATTCTTCAATTTCTAATCAAAACTTCCCGTTGTGCACATATTTCTACCTTAGGGGAACCTTTCTTTTTGTTAGTTTGGTGTACTATTGGTGTAACCCTAATCTAAGGACTCTCCATATATTGGGGTGTTCTCGGTGATTCACTGAGCAAATGGTAGTGAGGATCACTACAAGACGAGGCATGTGGCTCGTGTGTTCACCTAGACATATGGGATGGACTATCAGGATACTTTATCTCCGGTGGTTCGGCATTCTACATTGTGGATCCTTATCTCTTTTACAGTGACACGGGATTTTTTTAGAAGAGGGAGGCCTCCAAGATGGAACCCACCACACGAAAATTAAATTAAACTTGAAACTAAAATGAGTACATGACATCACACTACATGGCTCCAAGAATCATACAACACCCTACAATGTTCGAGAACATTTTCCGAGTAGAACATTTGGCCTCGGGAAATGGCATTGTTCTCCTACACAAAATTTCCCACAAAATTGTGAATGGATAAGAGCTATCCTCATGGTCATTGTCGCACACCGACCTAATACAACGCCAAAAGAAGGAACCATCCTCCAATCTGAGCCATTGAATGTTGGCATTGCTCCAAACATGCGCCGAGTGGAAGAAAGAAGAACAAATTATCTAAGTCCTCTACATCTAATCTGTATATGTCACAATTACAGTCGTCAACACCTAAAAGCTTGCCCCGACAAATCTTGGGAAGAACCATGCCTAACCATGGTTTTAAAAAGCAGCACCTCGAGGCACAAAGGTGTACGCCTCGAGACGAGGTGCACCAAAAGCGCCCCGAGGTACACGTATCAGGTCTAGTTGGTGGGGCGTATGCCTCAACTTTGTATGAGGCGCTCGATGCGAGGCGGAGGTGTAAGCCTCGAGCACGAGGTTGTTTTTACCTGTTTAGTTATGTGTTTTGCACATGACCCAATTTTTTCGCAAACATTATATTTTTTATGTAAATCAGTTATGTACATCTATATGTAAATCAGTTATGATTGCTCGAACCCACATCATCTTTGTGCATGCTTGTGCCATAACTCTACTCAGATTCAACACTAGATCTAGCAACAACAGTTTGCTTCTTACTTTTCCATGAGACTAGTGAGTCTCAATATAGCAAATCGAGACGTGGACTTCCTATCCTTGGAACACCCTGCATAATTTGCATATGCGCGTGATGAAATAGTAATAGAACTACTCTTTTTGAAAAGTAACCTCGCACCTGGAGATGATTTAAGATACCTTAGTATCATTTGTATTACATCCACATGAACCTGACGAGGTTGTTCCATGAATTGGCTCACCCGACTGAATACAAATGAAATATCAGGTCTCGTAATGGTAACATAAAGAAGCTTTCCAATCAACTCTGGTATCTTCTCCTGTCAACCTCATCAGTATCATCAAAGAACTTCATGCTTGGATCTACGGGTGTAGTTACAGGTCTACATCCAAGCATACATGTGTCACTTAGTAGGTCAATAACATATTTTCTCTGAGTCATTACAAGCCCCTGTTGATTTCTGGCAAACTCCAATCCCATAAAATATCTAAGAGCTCCAACATCCTTGGCAACAAATTCACGACCCAGAAATTCTTTCTCCCTCTTTATTCCATGCATGTCAGCTCATGCAATAAGAATGTCATCTACATACACCATAATAACGCCCATACCTTTGGATGTTTTCTGTATAAAAAGGGAGTGATTTGCATTCAATCGTTTGTACTCATGTTTCTCAAACAAGTCCGAGAGCTTTTGGAATCAAGTTCTAGGGCTCTACTTAAGGCCATAGATCACCTTATGAATTCTACACACCTGTGGACCCTCCCTCTCAACAGCAAATCCCGACAGTTGTTGCATGGAGACTTTCTCTTGAAGATCACCATACAGAAATGCATTCTTGACATCTAACTGAAACAACGGCCAATCTCGAACTACGGCAACAGAGAGAAGAATTCGTAAGGTGGAATGACGAGTAACTGGTGAGAATGTGTCAAGATAAACCACCCCTTATGTCTGAATAAACCCTCGTGCGATCAAGTTTGCCTTGTATCTGTTAATTCTACCATCTGCGTTTGCTTCACTGTAAACACCTATTTACAGCTTACTGTTAGAGTAAACAATACGCTGATGTGTTATTCCATAGAGCCCTTGGGTCTCTTATATAGGGAGAAAACCCTTGGGTAAATTACAGAGTCTTACAATACATAAATAGAAATTACGAAACAATAAAACGTAACATATATAAGTCTCTACACTCCCCCTCAAGATGGAGCATAGATATCTATCATGCTCAGCTTGGAAGAACATCTCTGGAAAGGTCCTCTGAGCAGTGGCTTGGTGAATATGTCAGCAGTCTGATCCTCTGAACTGACATGAGGTGGAAATGAAGCCCTTCTGAATCATGTCTCTAGTAAAATGACAATCCACCTCGATGTGCTTTGTTCTCTCATGAAAAGCCGGATTATTGGCAATAAACAATGTTGCCTGATTGTCACATTGGAGATTCATAGGCAAGGGGACATCTACACTCAAATCTTCTAAGACTGCTCTAACCCACATCATTTCTGCAGTTGCTTGTGCCATGGCTCTGTACTCGGATTCCGCACTGGACCTCGCCACAACAGTCTGTTTCTTGCTTTTCCAAGAAACTAAAGAGCTTCCTATGAAGATAGCAAATCCAGAAGTGGATTTACGATCCCTTGGACATCCTGCATAAGCTGCATCTGCACAAGCTGAAATAGACAGATCCGTATCTTTCCTAAATAACAACCATGTGCCTGGGGAAGACTTCAGATATCTCAATCATATACAAGGCATCCATATGAACTTGCCTTGGCTGCTCCACAAATTGACTCACCCGGTTTACTGCAAAGGCAATATCCGGTCGAGTTATAGTAATATATAAGAGCTAACCCACCATCTCTCTGTACCTTCTTTTGTCCACCTCCTCAGTATCATCGTCGTACAGCTTCATGCTTGAGTCCATAGGTGTACTCGAAGGTCTGCATACAGTCATTCCTACTTCAGCTAGCAAGTATGTGACATATTTTCTTTGAGTCATCACCATTCCTTGTGCATTTCTTGCAAACTCTATCCCCAGAAAATATCGTATCGTGCCCAGATCCTTCGTAATGAACTGGTTTCCCAATAGGGACTTGGTTATCTCAATCCCCTGAGCATCATCTCCTGTGACCAAGATGTCATCAACATATATCATAACAACAATTGTACCTCTAGGGGTCTTCTGGATGAACAATGAATGGTCCGCATTTGATCTCCTGAACCCCTGTTGTTCAATTAGCTGAGAAAGCTTCTGAAACCATGCTCGGGGACTTTGTTTGAGGCCATAGATAGCCTTATGAAGTTTGCACACCATCTGAGTCTCCCCCTCAGCAGCAAATCCTGGTGGCTGCTGCATGTAGACTTCCTCCTGCAGGTCTCCATACAAGAAAGCATTCTTGACGTCAAGCTGAAAAATGGTCCAGTTACGTACCACAACAACAGATAGGAGGATGCGAAGAGTGGAGTGTCTAGCCACTGGTGAAAAAGTATCCAAATAATCTACCCCATATGTCTGGGTAAATCCCTGTGCTACAAGTCTTGCCTTGTATCTATCAAGACGTCCATCCGCATGATATTTCACCGTAAAGATCCACTTGCAACTCACCACGGAGGCACCTGGAGGAATGGGGACAAGAGACCAAGTCCCTCGAGACTGCAGAGCATGCATCTCCTCTTCCATGGCTAGACGCCAGCAATCAATCTTCATGGCATCTTGATAGGTCCGTGGAACCTCAACAGACGAGACAGCAGCTACAAACTTCTGGAAGTCCCCATTGAGACGATGAAATGAGACTTGAGAGGCAAGAAGATATGAAGCACATTGTCTTCGCTGCTTCCTGTGAGCAATGGGCCGATCCAGATCATCCATCATTGTGTCGACCGGTTGATCCTCGTCCTGTTGTAAAGGCTCCTGCACTGGTGCAATGTCTAACCAGAGCATGCAGATCATGCATGCACTGGTGCAGAGCATGCATCTCCTCTTCCATGGCTAGACGCCAGCAATCAATCTTCATGGCATCTTGATAGGTCCGTGGAACCTCAACAGACGAGACAGCAGCTACAAACTTCTGGAAGTCCCCATTGAGACGATGAAATGAGACTTGAGAGGCAAGAAGATATGAAGCACATTGTCTTCGCTGCTTCCTGTGAGCAATGGGCCGATCCAGATCATCCATCATTGTGTCGACCGGTTGATCCTCGTCCTGTTGTAAAGGCTCCTGCACTGGTGCAATGTCTAACCCATCATTAGTGATAACATCAGAACATACCTGAGGCGTGTTGGATGGTTGACATGTAGCTTGAGCTGGTCCTGTACGCCTTGTATAGAAATAAGGAAAAGGTTCAATTGGAGGTGGTGGTGGTGGTGGTGGAGTAGAAGATTGACCCAGGCTTGGAGGTGGAGGCACATAGACACTAGAATCTGTGGATGTGGAGGAGACCAATCTGTCACCTGTAGGGGAGAAGTACATGACGGGTTCGAAAGATGTAACATCAGCGCTCACATAGTACTTGTCATGAACAGGGTCATAGCAACGATATCCTTTCTGTGTCCTGGAGTAGCCCACAAAAACACACTTGATAGCCCTAGGAGATAGCTTATCAAGTCCTGGAGACAAGCGGTGGACAAATGCAACAGTGCCAAAGACCCGAGGTGTAAGAGTAAACAAATCTTTGTCAGGAAAGAGAACAGATATAGGAGACTTTTCCCCAAGAACAGTTGTAGGCATGCGGTTGACCAGATAGCATGCTGTAAGAATAGCATCCCCCAAAAAGATAATGGGGCACAACTCTGAATAAGTAATGTGTGAGCAATATCAAGGAAACGGCGATGTTTTCGTTCTGCAACCCCATTTTGTTGAGATGTGTATGCACATGTGGTTTGGTGGATAATGCCTTTAGAAGAAAGAAAACTAGCAAGGGAACGAGTGCAGAACTCCAATGCATTGTCACTACGCACATACTTAACAGTAGACGAAAAAACATTTTGAACTTCATTGATAAGATTTTGAATAACACTTCCTGCTTCGGATTTATTTTTAAGAAGAAAGGTCCAGGACACTCTAGAAAAATCATCGACCACAACTAAATAGAACATGTGCCCCTGATGATCTGGGACACGACTGGGACCCCATATATCTATGTGAAATAACTCAAATGGGGAGCGACTGCTCCGACTCTGACGACTGGGGAAGCTGGACCGATGGTGCTTCCCTAACTGACAAGCTTCACAACAAAAGGATGAACTCGGAGAAATCTGAGGCAGGAGGTGACGCATTTTCTGAAGTGGCAAGTGACCGAACCGAAGATGCCAGGTATACGGAAACACGGAGCCCTGGGAATGTAGTGAGACGCCAGCATAAGAGTTCCGTACAAGACGATAGAGTCTATTGTGCTCAGAACCACAGCCAATCATCCTGCCCGTTAGTATGTCCTGAAAAATAACAGACGATGGGTCAAAAATAGCACGACAGTGCAAATCTCGTGTAATCTGACTAATGGATAAGAGATTCATAGAGAATTCTGGTGCATGTAAAACATTCTGTAAGTGCATAGATGGCAGCAAAGCCGTCTCCCCCTGACCGATGATAGGGGAATGAGTGCCATCAGCAATGAGTACAGAGAGACCAGGCTGGACAGCTCTATAGGACTGCAGAATATCTTTCTCACAACAGAGATGATGGGTGGCTCCAGAATCAACAATCCATCCTGTGAGATCCTGGTTATGATATGAGACGGAAGGACTACCTGAGGCACTGGCTGAGGCAGATGTACTAGCTGATGCCGAAGCCGCAACATCAGACACATCAGCACCCTCTGATGATGACTGTGGCATGATATCACGAAGCCGTGCCACTAGCTCCTCGAACCTGTGATCGGGAGTAGATGCTGGTGGACCCTGAACATGATCAGTGACACGTACAGAAGGAGGGAAGCCATGCTTGGAATAGCATGTATCCTCCGAATGACCAGTACGACGACAGAATGAGCACATAGAGCGTATGCGACCTCCACGGCCACGTCCACCACTTCCTCTGCCACGAAATGAGGAGGAACTACCTCGTCCTCTGGAGACAGCCATTGCCGAGGGAGGTGTAGTCGTTGTGTTTGATGGAACTGGGACACGACTGAGTCGTCTGTAGACTTCTTCCATCGGTGGAATGGTGGCATCAGCAAGGATCTGAGAGCGTGCTGCCTCATATTCCGGATCAAGGGCAGCAAGTAAGACGCCAACCATAGTAGCGTTGCGGAACGTCTTCTGTTGTTCCGGCGTGGCTGTGAGTGGAATTGTGCTATAAAGTTTCTCGAACATTCCACGAAGAGACGTGTACAGAGAATGAAGAGGCCTCCCATTTTGCTTCGTGGTAAAGGTATCATGATGCAACTGTAGCATCTTGGTCTCGTTCCGTACCTGAGAGTACGTCGTGGCCAGAATATCCCACATCGCCTTGGCGGTGGGTTGATGAAGGACATCATTTGCTATCTCCGTTGTGAGCGTACCTGACAGCCAGACTTTGGCATACGCGTCATCAGCCTCCCATGAGGCATATATTCCCGTCTTCTCTGGCGGTTCATCTTCGGTAAGAATATGCTTCTTACCACACGACTTCATGAGACTGAGGAACTGCATAGCCCACAGTTCGTAGTTCGTCCCGTCCATTTTGACGATAGGTGCCGAACCTTTGAAGGCACTGATGGCGGGCATATCGACCTTTTGATCTGACATACTGCCGGAGAAGAACAACTAGGGATGATAGACAAATAAACTGGTGTCTACCGGGACCGTTGAGGATTCAAGTGCATATGTAGACGTTATGCACTTGAACCCATCATCAATCCGAGCCCGACCGAAGCAAAACGGACGGCGGGGAGGCTGATGAAGCCTCGACTGTGAAGAGTCGGCGGGGCTAGGGCCGGCAGGGGCCTAGCGGAGGCCTGGCGGAGGCTGGCGAGGGCCTGGCGGGGCTGGCTGAGGCCGACAGGGGCCTGGGGGGACCGGTAGAAGCCTCGCAGGCGACGAGGCTGGAGCCTGGACGGTCTGGCGGCGGGTCCGGAGAGACCCAGCGACTGGGCTGGAGGCCTGGAAGGCCTAGCGGCGAGAGCCGGGGACCCGGCGGAGGGGCGGAAAGGAGGCGGGGCCTTGAGGGGCTTGTTGGCGACGGCGGGAGGGCTTGGAGAGGCCGGCAGCGGGGGGGCGGGTGGAGGAAACCCTAGGTTAGGGTTAGGGCTCTGATACCATGTTAGAGTAAACAATACTCTGATGTGTTATTCCATAGAGCCCTTGAGTCTCTTATATAGGGAGAAAACCCTTGGGTAAATTACAGAGTCTTACAATATATAAATAGAAATTACGAAACAATAAAACGTAACATATATAAGTCTCTACACTTACTATAGACACTCCAGTAGGAGCTGGGACAAGGCTCCAAGTACCTCTCGACTGAAGAGCAACTATCTCTTCCTCCGTAGCTAAATACCACCGACCGCCCTTCAGAGCCTCTTGATAATTTCGTGGAATGGTCACGGCAGATAACGCAAGTGCAAAGTCTATAGGATATGACGCACAGCTACGCGTATGCTTTCGAAGCACAATAGATAAGTCCAATCAGCAGCCTCCACATATGTCCCCTTTAAAGAATCTTGCTCAGACAGACCATTAGACCCATCATTAAAAATTGCATTTTCAGAACACACCTCATGCGTGCTAGATGATGAGCGGTGACCATGAGCAGAAGCAGGTCGGCGGGTATATTGATGTGGCAATGGTGAAACTAGGACCGTAATAGTAAGTGGAGGTGACGTAAGTAGTGGTGGTGGTGACGGTGGTGGTAGTGAAGGAGGTGCTCGTGGTGGAGATGGAGTAGGTGATGATGGTGATGGGGGCATGTATATGTCACCATTGATGTCTGAAGACGTCAACCGATCCCCTGTAGGAGAAAAATACATCATGGACTCGAAAAAGGTGACATCGATACTAGCGTAATACTTCCTACACATTGGATCATAACACATGTACCATTTCTATGTCCTGGAGTACCCGATAAAGACACACTTAACAGCTATAGGAGAGAGTTTGTCAATACATGGGTACAACCGGTGGATGAAGACGACTGAGCCAAACACACGAAGAGTAAGTAAGAAAAATTCCTTTTCAGGAAAGGCAAGAGAGAAAGGAATTTTCTCATTCAAGACTGACGAGGGCAAGTGACTAATAAAATAGCATGTTGTTAGAACAGCAGCGCCCCAAAAAGAATGAAGAGCACGACTCTGAATGGGAAGTGTCCTAGTAACATCAAGCAAATAATGATTACTCCTTTCTGCAATACCATTTTATTTTGAAGTATAGGCACATGATAATTGATGAATAATACCTTGGATTGAAAAATAATTGGAAAGAGTATTAGTACAAAATTCCAGGGCATTATCAGCTCTCATAATTTTCACGGAAGTAAAAAACACATCTTGACGGTGAGGCAATTTTTGATAACATCTCCGGCTTATGATTTGTTCTTTAATAAAAAGACCCAAGACAGACGAGAGAAATCACCAACAGCAATCAGATAAAGCATGTGTCCCTGGTGATTAGGAACACGACTGGGACTCCAAATATCTATATGAAACAACTCAAAAAATAAAGCATTGCTCCGACTCTGACGACTGGGGAAGGCAGAACAATGATGCTTTGCCACACATTGAAAAGACGTGTACGGCGAGATCTGAGGCAAAACACGACACAATTTCTGGAGCGGAGATGACCAAAGCGCAGGTATCACATAAATGGTGAAACAGGTCTAGCAAAAAGAGAGGAGATTCTGGCATAGGGAGTTCGAACTAGGCGATAGAGACCGCCCTGCTCATGGCCACATCTAATCATCTTGCCCGTAAGGATGTCCTGAAAAACTAGAGAGGATGGGTCAAAAACGGCTCGACAATATAAATCCTTTGTAATATGGCTAATGGACAACAAATTCATAGAGAAATGATGTGCATGCAACACATTCTGTACATGCATAGAAGGCGTCAAGCTAATCTCTCCCTGTCCGGTGATTGCGGAATAACTCCCATCTGCAATAACCACAGTTCGTCCTAGAGGAACATGTTTGTATGTTGTAAGTTGACCCTTATCTCGACATAAGTGATGTGTGGCATCGGAGTCCATGATCCATTCTATAACATCAGATCCACTACTGCTAGTGAGTGCATAAGTATTACCTGAGACACTGGAGGAGGCTGAAGCAGATACATCTGAATGACTCCCGGAGGTCGACGAAGATGTCATACGACTGTCAGGAAGTATAATGCCCCTCAATCGTGCTACAAGATAATCAAAACATTAATCCAAAGAGGAAGCAGTTGGAGGCTCAATCTGCTCAACCACTCGAGCATAGGCAGAGAATCCATGCTTGGAGTAGCATGTATCCTTTGTATGTCCAGGACGATGGCAGAAAGTACATGGTTGACGAACACGACCTCCTCTACCCTGGGGTCCGCGACCATGAAATAGAGAGGAGCCTCCCAACCTCGGAAAGCCGCTATCGCTGAAGAAGTTTGAGTGGCATTAGTAGATGGAACAGTGATCCAACTGAGCCTGCGGAAGGCTTCCTCCATGGGAGGAATAGTCGCAAGTGTCAAAATCTGGAAACGGACTGCCTCATACTCAGGATCAAGGGCGGCCAAGAATATACTAGCCATGTTAGCATTCATAT
Organism: Ottelia alismoides; assembly: GCA_037367405.1. Classification (NCBI taxonomy): domain Eukaryota; kingdom Viridiplantae; phylum Streptophyta; class Magnoliopsida; order Alismatales; family Hydrocharitaceae; genus Ottelia; species Ottelia alismoides. Next base: position 635,579 of record JAZKJV010005664.1, on the reverse strand, counting down.
ACGTCTTCTGATGTTCAGGAGTAGATGTGCAAGGCATGAAGCTATAGAGCTTCTCGAACATCCCATGCTAGGATGTATATAGCGAGTGGAGAGGTCGTTCATTCTGTTTGATAGTAAAGATATCATGCTGGAGTTGTAGAATATTAGTCTCATTCGTTGTTTGTGAATAAGTAGCAGCAAGAATATCCCACATCGCCTTGGTTGTTGGCTGAGGGAGTATATCATTGACGATCTCTATTGCCAATGTACCTGAAACTCAAACCTTGGCATATGCATCATCCGCCTCCCATGAGGCATTAATCCCAGTCTTCTCAGTCGGCTCTTCCTCGGTAAGAATGTGTTTCTTACCCGTAGACTTCATCATGCTCATGAACTACATAGCCCACAGTTCATAGTTTGACCCATCCATCTTTACTATAGGCGCAGGACCTCTGAAGGTGCTTGTGGAGGGAATATCGACCTTGCTTTCTGACATGGCAGGTCAAGAAGACTAGGTTTGAATAGTAGACAAGATCTTGTTTACACTGATACAGAGAGATTTGATTGCATGTGTAGACTCGTGCAACCAATCTACACTGACATAGGGCGCAGGACCTTTGAAGGCGTTGCCCCTATACCTTTGTAGGGGGGAGCGCACCTGCTCCCCCCTAGACCCCCCCGCCCCCCACAAGCTCGTTAACTGGGCAACGAGACCCCCATCTTGCTGGGGTATGATATGGCATGAGGGGATGTATATGACGGTTCTCCAACTATGTCCAGCAAGACAAATGGTTGGGATTCAAGGTATATTAATATTTTTTACTTCGAACACTAAAAATTATGGTTTCTATTGTACTTTAGTATTAAGTATAAACGTTAGTTCAATACTCGTATAGAATCATTGAAGTTGGAGTTGGAACTTGATAATCCGTATATCTGGCTTAGTATTAGTTTTTTTGAATGTGTTTTTGGCAAGCTTAATATTATATATTTTTTTCAATGTATTTTCCTTTAGATTTATTTTTTTTCCCAAAAATCGAGGCTTACGTCTCGCCTCAATTTCGGAAAAATGCCTCGGAGTGCCTCACGTCAGTGTTGTAAAAGTCCACCGACTAGGCCGACTAGTCGAGTCAGGGGGTAGCCGACTCGACTGGGCCAAATCAGCCTATAGTCGAGTCGACCCGACTAAGCGGGCAACTAGTCGGCTTAGTCGGCCGACTAAGCAGCCGATTTTGACATGGAATTTAAAAAAATAACGGGAACATCCGAATACCCGAATAACCGGCAAGTCGAGACTAGAGGTTTCTGCGAAACAGAACCCCAAAACCCCAACTCTTCGACTCTCCGCCCTTCTTCTTGACTCCCAGACCTTCGCCGCCTCCTCCTTTACGTCTGTGACCCTCGTGCGACGACTTCGTTTGGAGTCGAACCTCCATCGCCCTCCTCTACGGCAATTGCAAGTCGAGCCACCGACCACCACCCCTTATCTGGTTAGGGTTTTGGAAAGTCGTTTTTTTCTTTTTTTTTCTTGATTTATCGTTTGATTTTAGTTGTTAATGCTTACTCTATCTTTCTAACTTGCATCTTTTGTTAAAAATGTTAGTTGTTAGGTTATTTTGTTGATTAAACCTAGATTTAATTGATGGTGTATATGTTGCTTAGTTGTTTTTTTGCTTGGTTGATTGCTCATTTTATTATTCTCTAAATCTTAGTTGTTGATTGCTCAAGAAGAGCTGACTTGGATGACGACAGTTGTAAAAGTCGGTCGATTAGGCCGACTAGTCGAGTCGGGGGGTAGCCGACTCGACTAGGCCTAGTCGGCCATTAGTCGGTCAACCCGACTAATCGGGCCGACTACTCGACCGACTTTTACATAGAGGTATTTTGTTTCTTTTATTTTTTGCTTTTTTTTAAATCAAACCTATTCTAATATGCTTAATGTTATATTTAAAGTCAATTACTCCTTTTGTTTCATTATAATAGTATAGAAAATGTTCAAATTTATACAAATATATAAGAATATATGTACAAAAAATGATTTATAATGCAAATATATAAGAATATATGTATAAAAAATGATTTATATATTATAAATAAATAAAAAATTCAAAACCGACTAATGGCCGACTAAATCCAATTAGTCGCCCGACTGTCGATTAATCCTTAGTCAGTGACCCCGCCGACCGAGTACCGACTACCGCTTTCTGCAACCTTGGATGACGATATTGAGGATTAGATCCGTTGACTTGTGACACTAGTCGCATGTTTCACTTGTATTATTTTTTGAGCATGTTGTATATGTTTTTGATTTTTAAACATCTGCTTGTACTGCGTACCAAACATTTTATTCTTAACTTGCTTCATTTTTTCTTCTCTTGCTATATATTTTTAAGCTCTTAAAAATATTAAAACTACTATATATATGAGTACAAATGAGTATATGTTGCAAAAAAATGAATTATATAATTTAAAATATTTAAAAAAATTCAAACCGACTAATGCCCAACTAAATCCGATTACTCTCCCGACTGCCGATTAATCCTTAGTCAGTGACCTTACCGACCGAGTATCGACTGCCGACTTCTGCAACCATGCCTCACGCTTTTTTAAACCTTGTGCCTAACATGAGTAGCCAAAGAAACACCTTGACTCTGTTTGGCGCTATGCTCCTCCAGATGATTCGAGTATCAAGACTAACATCGGTTTGCATCTATCCATCGCCCTCGATGAAGAAGCAATGGCCCGTCCTTACCGTGAAACACCCATCACCTCACATAAACAGTTGATGGCCCCTCCAAGCCCGCCACATCTCTCTACATACTGAGAAGCTACTCTGTAGAGATATTTCTATGTTCCTATGTATTGTTTCAGTTATTTTATTTTCTTATTTCTATCTTATGTAATTTACCCATAGGTCTCTCCTCTATATAAGAGAGCCTAGGATTCCTGGAATAAACAGGTCGTCGTTTTCTTCCAACATGGTATCAGAGCGGCGATCCTAGACCGGAGCTTTCGTGCCCTAACCCTAACCCTAGCCCCACCTCCAAGCCCCCTCCCCCCTCCGCCAACCGCCCTGCGAGCGCCCCCAGCCCTCCTGCATGAGCCTAGCCTTGTGCCGCCAACTCTTGCATGCCTCCCTCGCGCGCCCAGCAGCCCACCTGCGCGCCTCCCTCGTACGCCCAGCAGCCCCCTCACGTGCCTCCATCGCGCGCCGGCTGCGCAGTGCACCCCTGGCGATTGGGTACCTAGCCAGCTCTGTCCGCTAGCGTGCACTGCCACCTGCGTGCTCTAGCCCATCTCAAAGTGCGTGGCTGCGTGCTCCGAGCGGTTTGACCCCGTCCAATGTCGTGTGACTTTGTATTCCCCCCTAAGCACTTCGCCTCATTGATGGGGTTGGTTGCAGTTTGAGTCTACGCGTGCAACCAAATCCCCATATATCCGTGTATACAATTATCTTCACAAGTCTTCATTACGATGTCTTCTTTCATCGACATCATGTCAGAAAGTAAAGTTAATGTTCCCTCTACCGGCACATTCAAAGATCCAGCACCTATTGTCAAAATGGAAGGAACAAACTATAAGCTCTGGACTATGCAGTTTATGAGCCTTATGAAGTCGAGTGGTAAGAAGCATATTCTTACCGAAGATGAGCCATTGGAGAAGAAAGGAGTAAACGCCTCATGGGAGGTAGATGACACCTATGCCAAGGTTTGGCTCTATGGTACATTGACGACTGAGATCGTCAATGACGTGTTACATCAGCCTTCTGCTAAAGCGATGTGGGATATCCTCGCGTCAACATATTCTCAAGCGAGCAATGAGACGAGGATCCTCCAACTCCAACATGACATATTCACAGTAAAGCAGAACGGACGCCCCATGCATTCTTTGTATAGATCCTTATATGGGATGTTTGAGAAGCTTCATAGTTTTATGCCTCGAATGGCAACTCCAGAGCAGCAGAAGACATACATGAATGCTACCATGGTCGGTGTATTCCTAGCAGCCCTTGATCCGGAGTATGATGTTGCTTGCTCCCAGTATCTAACGGATGCCACTATTCCTCCAATGGAGGAAGCATTCCGCAGACTCAGCAGGATTACTGCTCCATCTGCAGTTACTAGCCAGTCTTCTTTGGCTATGGCAGCTTCTCGAGGTCGAGGTGGCTCTTCATTTTCCCGTGGACGTGGGCTTCATGGCAGAGAAGGTCGCTTTCGTCAGCCATGTACGTACTATCATCGTCCAGGCCATACGGAGGACATGCTATTCCAATATTGTTTTTCGGCTTCAGTACGTGTTGTAGAGCAGGCTGAGTCTCATGCTGCTCCTTCTTCTAATCAGAGATTTGATGACTTTGTTGCTAGATTGCGGGATATCATGCCTTCTGCCTCTTCTTCCTCTTCTGGAGGACATTCAGATGTTGCTGCCTCTACATCTGCCAGTACGTCCGCCACGGGCAGTACCTCGGGTAGTAGTTTTGCTCTTACTGTCATGGTTCTGAGATTACTGCCTGGATTATGGATTTTGGGGTTACACCATTTATGCGGAGACAGAGATCAGCTTACATCTTATAGACCGGTTCCACGAGCAAGACTGTTATTATTGCAGATGAGACACATTCCCCAATCACTGGACAGGAGGAGATTTATTTGACACCTTCCATGCGTCTGCAGAATGTGTTATACTCACCTGATTTCTCTATGAATTTGTTATCCATTAGTCAGATTACAAAAGATTTGCATTGTAGAGCTATCTTTGACCTATCGTCTCTTGTTTTTCAAGACATTCTTACGGGCAAAGTGATTGGGTGTGGTCGTGAGCAAGGTGGTTTTTATCGTCTTGTCCGGACTCCATATGTTGGTGTTTCCTCTTCTGCTACAAGACATGTTTCTCCTTATATCTGGCACCTACGGTTTGGTCCTTTCCCTCTTCAGAAGATGTGTCATATGTTACCTCAGATTTCTCCAGGGTCTTCTTTCCCGTGCGAGGCTTGTCAGTTGGGAAGGCATCATTGCTCTGCTTTTCCTAGTCGTCATAGTCAGAGCAGTAGCTCTCTTTTTTACTTATTTCATATAGACATTTGGGGTCCGAATCGTGTTCCTGATCACCAGGGACATCGTTTTTATCTAGTTGTTGTCGATGATTTTTCTCGTTTGTCTTGGGTGTTTCTTTTGAAAAATAAATATGAAGTTGGGGATGTAATCAAAACCTTTATCAATGAACTGCAGAATATTTTTTCTACCTCTATGAAATTTGTGCGAACTGACAATGCGTTGGAATTTTATACTCATGTTTTATCCCAGTTTCTTTCATCATGTGGTATTGTCCATCAAACATCTTGTGCTTACACTTCTCAACAAAATGGTGTTACAAAAAGGAAACATCGTCATTTACTAGATGTCACTCGGACTCTTCTCATCCAGAGTCATGCCTCACATTCGTTTTGGGGTGGTGCCGTCCTTACAGCATGGTATTTGGTCAATCGCATGCCGTCGTCTGTCTTGGGTGAGAAAATTCCTTTCTCCATAGCTTTCCCTGAGAAAGAATTGTTCTCATTACTTCCTCGTGTGCTTGGTTCTGTCACTTTTGTCCATCAGTTGCTACCAGGTCTTGACAAGCTCTCTCCTAGAGCTATTAAATGTGTATTTGTTGGGTACTCGAGGACTCAAAAGGGATATCGGTGTTATGATCCGTTGCGTAAGAAATACTATATCAGTGCGGATGTCACATTCTTTGAGTCTGTGATGTTTTTCTCTCATACAGGTGACAGATTGGCTTCGTCGGGTACTGATGAGGGGGTTTACGTGCCTCCTCCGCCTATGAGTCCGTCACCACCATCTCCTCCACCACTTCCTCCACCCCCTGCTATTGTTCCACCTTTACATAAATTATATACCCGTCGGACAGCTTCTGTTCATGGACCACACCCATCATTCATTATTCCCTAGGTTTGTTATGATAATATTGTTCCTAACGATGGGTCTAGAGATATATCTGTACAGGAATCAATGCAGGGGGGTAGCTAACAGATGCAGGAGGTTCATAATGATCTAGATGTACCTATTATTGTTCGAAAGAAGAAGCGGTCTTACGCTTCCTACCCTCTTGATTCTCAGGTTTCCTTTCATTGCCTAACAGCGGACTTTTAGAAATTTGCAGAGGCTCTTTTCGCCATGGGCATTCCACGTAATTATCAAGAGGCCTTGAAGGATGGTCGTTGGCATTTGGCTATGGAGGAAGAAATGGCTGCACTACAATCACGTGGTACATGGAGTGTGGTGTCTCCACTTCTTGGAGCGCCTATTGTCAGTTGCAAATGGATGTTTATTGTCAAATATCATGTAAATGGCAGCCTTGATCACTACAAGGCAAGATTAGTAGCATGAGGCTGTACTCAGACTTACGGCATTGATTACTTGGATACATTTTCTCCAGTGGCTCGACACTCTACGCTACGTGTACTACTTACAGTTGTTGTGGTACATGATTGGCCTCTATTTCAGCTGGATGTTAAAAACACCTTTCTGTACGGAGATCTACAGGAGGAAGTGTACATACAGCAACCACCTGGATTTGCTGCTGACGAGGAGTGTCAGCAGGTGTGTAGACTCCATAAGGTAATATATGGCCTTAAGTAAAGTCCAAGGACGTGGTTTCAGAAGCTCTCAGATTTGATTGAGGGGCAAGGATTCAAGAGGTCAAATGCAGACCATTCACTCTTTGTGCAGAAAACATCTAGAGGTATTGTTGTCATTATGGTATATGTGGATGATATACTTGTTACAGGAGATGATGTGCAGGGGGTCAAGATGGCAAAAGAATTTAAGGTCGTCATTTTGTTACCAAAGACCTTGGTATCCCTAAGGTATTTCTTAGGGTTGGAATTTGCCAGGAATGCGCGGGGTCTTGTAATGACTCAAAGAAAATATGTTACAGAAATGCTTGTTGAGACGGGTATGATTGGGTGTCGACCATCTAGTACTCCAATGGATCCCAGTATGAAGTTGTACGATGATGATACAAATGAGGTTAACATAAGAAGATATAGAGAGATAGTTGGAAAGTTTCTCTATATTACTACTACTAGACCCAATATCGCCTTTGTAGTGAGTCGGGTGAGTCAGTTTATGGAGCAGCCCCGGCAGGTTCATATGGAGCAAGACTTTCGGTGTCTACATGTGCGGATGCAGACTATGCAGGATGCCCTAAAGATAGAAAGTCGACTTCAGGCTTTATTGTCTTTGTTGGCAGTTCTCTTGCTTCTTGGAAAAGCAAGAAGCAAACGGTTGTGGCTAGATCAAGTGTTGAATACGAATACAGGGCTATGGCTCAAGCGAGCACAGAAATGATGTGTGTTCGAGAAGTGTTAGCAGATTTGCACATAGATGTACCTCTCCCCATGCAGCTACAGTGTGATAATCATGATGCTTTATTTATTGCAAATAATCCTGCATTCCATGAAAGAACCAAGCATATTGAGGTGGATTGCCATTATACTAGAGATATGATCCAGAAGTTTTTGATTTCTACCTCTCATGTCAGTTCAGGAGAACAAACAGCAAATATCTTTACTAAGACATTGCTCAGGGAACCATTTCAGAAGTGTTCGTCCAAGCTGAGCATGATTGATATCTATGCTCCATCTTGAGGGGGAGTGTAGAGATATTTCTATGTTCCAATGTATTGTTTCAGATATTTTATTTTCTTATGTCTATCTTATGTAAATTACCCATAGGTCTCTTCTCTATATAAGAGAGCCTAGGGTTCCTGGAATAAACAGATTGTCATTTTCTCCCAACATACTCCAATCTTGGTCAGACAGAGACAAAGAGAAGTGGAAATCCTAAGTTCCTTACTCCCATACATGGTTGATCGACGCCTCTCTGTTACTTGCCAAAGAAAAGAGCCAAGGAAAGCCCTCCCTTAAGGGCCAGTCTCCCGTCCAATCATCATGTCAGGATCCAAATCTCTCCCCATCCCCCAAAACTGGTCGCAATTGACCGCCATTGCCAAGAGGACCTTCCTAATACCATGTCATAGCAATGAGGGAACATGTACCTGAAAGGTCTCCAAAGACAAAGAAGCCCCATAAATCCTCTGAACTTCCTCAAAGCCAAACCACCTATTTGTCACAAGCACCTTGTTCATCTCTTCCAATTTTAACGTCCCCAAACGTCCTTTATTTCCTCACACTTGTAATCTTATCACAATCCACTAAATCGAGCCCCCTCTTCTCTTGTTTCCCATCAGACCGGAAGCAGACTCCATCTGTGAGAGAACTCTTGAAGGTAACAGTCTAGTAGAGCAAAAGATCAGGATGGCAAAGAGAACATGCTTCAAAAGAATCAATTTCCATCCCTTAGAGAGTGTAGTTGCCTTCCATCCTGCCAACCTTCCATCTAACCTCACCAATATGGCTGGAGTTGGGTCCGGCTTGGTGCAGCAGCGGTGACTTCCAATCTTTTTGGGATTCGGCCCACGCCAACTTGCACGGACCACGGAGGGAGCGGATTATTCCCATGGCCATTCTCTGGGCGGTATGGAGGGGAAGAAACGACCTTCTTTTTTCGTGTCAACGTTTTTACAAGGAAAATGTGTGTGCGTTAGCTAATCGCTTGCTTGACGATTGGAATTTGTAATGGGTGGGGTGCGGTCCTTCTTGGTTCGGTTTCTCTTGTTCTCTTTTTCTACTTTTATTAATAAAATTTGGGGCGGACACCACTGAGTGTTTCCCCCTACCTTTTAGACTTCAAAAAAATATTGGTCTCCAATCATAGAACCGCCACCGCACAACCACCTATGGGAGGCCAAGAAAGTAATAGGTACCAATTAGGCATCTCAATAAATTCGTCGCCTCTTGTGCCTCCTGCTAAGATAAGCCAAATGGAACAACCACAGACTTTTTCTCGGGGTGAGGACGGGCGGCGCCCTGGACTTCTAGGGATCTTTTGGTTTGGACTGGAGGGGCACGAGGGAGGAGAGAACAAAAATTATTGCGGTCCTATGGGCTATCCGGCGGGCTCGAAATGGGTTAATCTTAAGATGGGATCGATTTCTTAATAACAATGTTGTGGCGCATTCAAATGTGATGTATGAGAGCTGGATCTTGTAAGGTGTAAATTGTCGCAGAATTGTAATAGGCGTAGGTACTTTTGGTGAATAAATGGTGAAGTTTTTGGGCTTGCACTTATACAGTGTATGCGTTTTTTTCTCAACAAAATAAAAGATATATGCATGCCTTAACGATCCAAATTCTAATCCTTGGGCCGTTCAAGTTTTTTTTGATACTACAAAAAATATTTTGATTGTATAAATCCCATCATATGAGAAAAATATGTGACCATGAATATAACCCAACATTCCAACATTTGAAAATCTCCACCCAATCGAGGTAGCCATACTCTGCCTCATCCTAATGTCGTGAAGCAAATTAGATATACCTCATTTAAACATCAATTAGATATATCTCATTTAAACACCACGCTGCCACTGTATTGAAATATCTTAAACTTTGTTTATAGTTTATCAATTATTATTCGCATTATGAAAATTAATTGGTAAACTTCTTTCTAAGAAAATATAGAAATAAAAGTTTGAAACGCAATACTCCTTCATTGAAACTATGAAATCCTAGTGTTAGATTTTCAAACTCTAGTTAAATGGTTTTTCTATACACTTTCATAGAAACATTCTTGTAGTATGCCAGGATGTAAATAATGAGCTTAATTAATTGTCTATTTAGCGTATCTTATGCTCCCCACTTGAGCAAATCGAACTCAAGTTGGCTTGTTCACCAACTTGGAAGCCGGTTGAACTTAACAAGCCCAAGCTCGACCCAGCTCTTTTAAGCTTGTACAAGCTCAATTCTGAATAAGGGCTTAACTCAATAAATACCATTAAATACAAGTAATAATAAGGTATAACCTAAAAATTCCTATTAAAATAGAACCCTTGCTACAGTTAGTGCAGCAGGTTTCGGTGACAAACTATAAATAATTATATAGTGTAATAATATCTAAAGCGTAAAGCCTAAAGTCGTCTTGAGAAAAAAAATGTATAGGCAAACACGGAAGATATATTATTGATATAATTGAAAGATTAAAAGATTAAAAAGAAGAAGAAGCCAATCATTTTAAAAAGATGAAGAAGCTAATCATACTCGCAGCATGCAATGGCAAAGGTACATGCTAGTTCTGATATGGAATCTGCTACTTCAATTGACATTCAAAATTTAAATGGTGTGCATCATGTTTGGTGCATCTTATCAAAATCTGGAGATAAGTTGCTCAAAAAAATGAATCTGAAGAAAAAAGCAAACACAAAATTGAAATCACATTAGTAGGTTAGTAACTGACACTGACCTGATGCCTTTTTATCAGTTGAAAGATGTCCAAAGCACCACTGTCCTCCCCGGAGTCAGCTACCTATGCAAAACAAATCAGTAAAAATGGAGCGCAAAAAACTAGCAAGGGAGTCAATGAATCCACCGGCAAAGTACAATAACAACAACAAAGCCTTTTCCTACATTAAGTAGAGTCGGCTACATGGATTCTTTGCCTCCATTCAGATCTATCTTGGGTCATTCCCGGGCTTAGATCCAAAAAACTAAGATCCCTTCATATAGTCTCACTCCAACACTTCTTTGGCCTTCCCCGCCCACTCTTAGCCGGCTCAACATCCCAAAACTCGCATCTCCTAACAGGTGCATCAGTTGACCTCCTTTGCAAATGATCAAACCACCTTAAGCGGTTTTCTTGTGTCTTATCATCAACCAGAGCTACACCAACTTGCATTCTGATTGCATCGTTTTGAATCCGATCTTTACGTGTGTGTGTGTGTGTGTCCACACATCCACCTTATCATTTTCATTTCCGCTACTATCATTCTCTGGACATGTCTATGGTTCACAGGCCAACATTCAGATCCATATAGCATAACAGGTCTCACGGCTACTTTGTAGAACTTTCCTTTGATTTTCAATAGAAATTTCTTATCACAGAGAACAATAGAGGCTCCTCAACTTTAGCTATGTTGCATTTATTCTATTAGTAACATCTTCATCAATTTCCCTATCATGTTGCAAAATAGATCCCAGGTATCTAAAAAAATGTCTCTTCTGAATGTTATTGTCATCAATCTTCACCTCGGTTCCTTTATCATTGTTTCCATCAAAAGTGCACTCCATATATTCAATCTTAGCCTTACTTATACGAAATCCTTTTAGTCTCTAATGCATGTCTCCAGACCTCAAGCTTCTCATTTACTCCATTTCTAGTATCATCAATCAACACAATATTATCAGCAAATAACACCGGCAAAGTGCCCCCAAATTTTTCAAGCAACATATGTAATGAGGATATGGATATACTGACTGTAAAAGGGAAAAATAACATTAAGAGAACGGGTTTTTTCCAACAAGAATTTTTATAGATGATTTCTATACACTACCAAAAGGCAATGAGTACATATTTTACTGATCTTCTATATTTAAATATCAAATTGAAAGGCAACTTTGCGCAGTCAGGCCCTGTTATGGTCAAACAGAATCTTCTTGGATTGCTAAACCATGTATGCGCATTTGTATTCTCCATAACTGAAATCGAAGAAAAAATCTGAACACGGGTAAGGCCCATTACAGACAAATGACTTCTTTTAGATTGTAAACATTGCCTAAGGAACTCTGACTCAGTGAAGCGTCACCTTTCTATTGGTGCTCCCAAGCCCAGTATGAGAGAAGGGTTGTATTAGATAGCCAAAGGCCAACGCAAAATTGCTGAAATCCCTTTTAACATGGAATGTCACATACATTAAAAGCTTGTTGAGGCATCCCAAGTTCCAACCTAGCAATGTGCTTCATTGCCCAACTAGAGGGAAAAGTTGGCAAGGGCTGTGTTATAATCCCTCATATGTAGTGCAAAGTTTAAAAAGGTTCTCGAATATGGAATGCATGCGAGTAGAGAGGCTACTACCGTAAAATCAACATCCAATTGTTGCTTAAATAAGGCAAGGATCTTCATTTTTTTGGTAGACGTATGTGGGGAATCGGGAAGCTTGTCCAAGATAGCAAGTTCCAACTCCAGAATTGGAACATCGGTATTCTCACCGGTAAACTCACAAAGGATGTACATACTATTATTAGGAGGAAGATAAGTATAGTGTGCTTGTAGCAGACAAATATGAGTATGAAAAATCTAAATTGATCAAAAAATCAATTTTAAGTTATGGTATTCAAGAACAAAAGTGCTTAAATGGGGTTAGCATTATTGTGCATACATTCTTTAGAAAGTGCGGTAGAATTAAAAAAGGTTGTAAATCGAATTATGATGGTTAAAAATTGGAAAGTTAAGATCTTAAATGCCATATGTGCACAAAAAGAGAAACTAAATGACCTCCATCTCCATTATCTTGATTATAAAGAAAGACGAGAGGGCAATACAGGCATCCATGCAATCCTACATCATCACGAAATGGGGACAGAACAAAGAAATGTATTACCAAGTGAGGGTGTGATGAATGATCTTTGTGAGGATGTAAACAAGATTTTTTTAACGAACACCAAAAGAGAAATGATTTGTTTGGACTAAGATTTGAACGGACAAGTACAAAAAGATGCTATAAAGTTCTCAATTTTACATTGTAGTGCAGATTATGGGGATAGAAGAAAGATAGGAAAATTGTTATCTTGATTTTATGGTATTTTAAGACATTGTTTTAGAAAATATATTATTCAATAAAAGAGGAGAACACTTGATTACTTTAAGAATGGCTCGTCAAAAATACAATTTGATTGCTTCACAAGGAAGAGAGGAGACCAAGTGTACCATTGCAAGGTCATTCCAAGTGAAAGTTTAATTACCCAACATTGTCACTTAATTTTGGATTTACAAACAAGGAAGCTGCAAAAGAAACAAATGATGTATAAAGAAACAACAACTGAATAATAGAAGTTTTAAAGAGAAGATGCATGAAAGTGTGACTTTTATAGAAAAAATATTGACCAAAAATGGCATTCAAAGGGAAGTTGTTTTAGAATATTTGCAAAATCATATTAGCTTTGTTCAAGGGAGGTGCACAGGCACAGAAAAAATATTGGTATAAATTTAAGTAGTACAAATGAAACTTCACATGAGAAAAAATTATGTCGGGATTTTCTCTCTGAATTGAATAAAGGAAGACCTTTTTTAAGGAGAAAAAGGGTGTGCACTCAAAATGATGCACACCCCCCTAAAATATATTAAAAATCATAGCATAACAAGCAGCCATGACTCAAGAAGAGCCGTGGCCTAATGAACAACATTGTCGGTATAAAATCTCTCCTCTCAGAATACGACCACATTACGTGCCACCCCAGTAGCCTGTAAACAGGTCATTGACTCCCTGTACTCTGTTACAACACCAATGGCCGCAGCTATGCTTTTGTCGACAATGGCAATGGAGACTGTGATGTGGCGATAAATCTAGCAGAGGCGGTGATGGAGGTATAGATATGTGCATAGAGGAGGAAAGAGGGGAGATGAAGGAGAGGGGGAAGAGGTAATATATATAGTGCGGGAGGGAGAGAGCGGGAGATAGGAGGCAGGGGTGACGAGTGTTTACTGATGGAAAATGTACTCAAAAAGAGAGAAGAGATAGAACGGAGGGGCATTTGTTAGGAGAGAGAGTCGGGTGAGGAGATGTAAGAATTGGAGTGTGCGCACATAAAGAGGTGTACAGGAAAGAGGGGTGAGAACCGCACTTTAGAATATACTAGAGACATTATACTTATGCCAAGCCAAATGTGTCGAGAATATACTTGAAGAGAAAAGTAAGACCAATTAGTTTAGAATAGAGCATGCTTTGATGCATGCACAGTACCTGTTAACAAAACTCAGAAACATTTTCTTGTGTGATATAACTTTCCAACCATTGTTGGTTAAAACATATGTTTCTTTCCAGTATAAAAGGGAGGAGAAAGAAGATAAATCTTGTCCGAGCATGCTTCACACAGCTAACAAGTATCGACGGCTTCTATTAAAATATGAATAGGTGTTGTAAACATGTTCATTTAAAAAAAAAATACAGACAACCAGACCAGGTTTGTTGCCATTGCTAAATAAGATGTGGTTTTCCAGACATGTTTAACACGTTTCTTTTGCCACTTTCCCAGATCATTTTTTAACCCTTTTCCTAAAAAAGAAACGCATCTGCAACCTTAAGTTAGGACTACGATTTGTGGGTAAAGAAACCCTGATTTAAGGTTGTGATTAACAATCTGCAAAAAATATCTAGAAAAGCTAGTTTAATTCCATGATAGGTTCATTTATTTAATATAGTTGAGTCAAATTACCATTTTATTATTTATGATGGTTCGCAAAACAAGTCATTTCTCTCCCTAATCAGTTTCCTTGTAACATCTCATGGATATAGTGAAACTTTTTGCAAAAGAGATCCATGAATGGGTTATTAGAAAGATTAAAAAAAATATTATCTGGGTATGGTTTGATTTAAAGAGACCGGCAGGATATCATTTAAATCCACCTCTTTTTATAAATCTGACCTTTCAAAAGAAATCCGCCTTTTTTAAAGGTATGGGGCATGTATACTTACGAAAATATGTAAATTTCACACTCTATTAACGGGATGTTTTTTTCAAGCAGGAACATGGATTCACAATAAAACAGAGGAATGAATTCATTTCCAATTGTAAATAAATACATAAAACAGATTCGTATTAAAAAATTTAAAATCATGCAGGTATCGCGCCAGAATAATTTAGGATACAAACAATAGGCAAATTCCACGTCCTGAATATCGATGTGAAGCGCGAAAAAAGTGGGGAAACGCTGATTATGTAGGGATGTGGAAACCGGCGCACCTGAGGCTGAGGGGGTGAGGAAGCCATTGCCACCACTGGGGAGAAGAAGAGACGGCGGGCGGGGAAGGTGGAGGAGGAAGAGGGTTTGCAGTGGGGAAGGAGAGTGCGGAGGAGATGGGAAGAAGGTGAAGCGGCCGAAAGCCGCGGGCTGAGTGAGGAGAGCACGAGAGATGACCTCATCCTTTTTTTCCTCCTCTTCTTTCGCGCTCCTGCTCGTCTTGCTTGCACGTTTCTGCCTTTGCTTCCTTGTAGCAGAGCTGCAAAACTGCAGTGTTTACTATCTGCCTTGTGAAAATAATGTCCATTCCAATAAGAAATTTCCTTCCATACGGTGTCCCGGACATGAAAAACATGGCGGTTACTCGATTGGACTGAGTTGGGCTAGGTTGGGGTATCCTCCTGTGAATAGTAGCTATTTGAAGTGTTGGGATGGTTGAAATGATAATTGTGATGTGATGTGACATTGATTACGTATTATATTAACTTTTTAAATTATTATAATATATTTTTATGTTAATAAGTATACTTGAAAAAGATTAAAAATCATAGGTTAAAAACGAAATTGTAGGTTCAATACAAGTATTTCTAACCCAAAAATGCAGGGTTGAAGCTAGGGATATGTCAGAGCACCCTGCAATACCCTGGTAACCAAACAAACCCATAGACTCATCAACTATGGGCTGTTAAATTGGAAATATGTGAGTGGAATTAGAAAATATCATATTTGAGGGTAACAATATTTCCAAAAATTATAGAACGATTTTTTCAAAAATTACAGATGTTAGTGTTCTGTTGAAATCAGAGAAGCAGGAGCGGAATCGATAAATCAAGAAACATAAACATGAACACAAGAGATTTAACGCGGAACCCTACTTCCTAAGGAGCAGGATGAAACCACGGGAGAAGCCCTCAAAATGGGTGGATATTCTATTAGAATTTTTCAATGAGAACAGGGGGTGTGAGGATCCTTGTACAGGTGATCAAATGAGAATATTCTATAGAACATTCTCTTAACAAATAGCCACAAAGAATATTCTCTAACACTCCCCCTCAAGCTGGAGCTGAGAAAGCTGCATCTTACAACAAGAAGAAAGTATAGACCACATCCTCACACGATACATCACAAGAACACATGTCCGATGTTGGTAGAGAAACCATGCACGAGAGCGGGTCTGCGGCTTTCAGGTCGTCGAAACGTATCTCTGACATGCTTTATAGAACCGCTGCGATATCAGGTCATCAGAACATATCTCTGTCGTGCCTGGAGAAGAATCGCTCCAGAAGATGTCCAGCGCGGGGAACTGATCGGGTCATAAAAGAAGAAGTGTACGCCTCGACGAAGAAGTTGATGCTCGGTGAATATGGATGATCTGTAGAAAGCTGGAGTGTTGGTCTGTCAGTCGTAGTGGATAATTGTGAAGTAAAGGGCCACAGTGTTAGGCCTAAAGTTTGGGTCGTATTAAATGAAGGGGTGTGCGGCTTATAAAAAAATCTTTTGAAAAAAAGGCGCGTACAAAAGAAAAGCCGTACGCAATAAACAAGCGATTTTTTTAAACAGACTATTTGAGCCTCACAAGAGCAGCCACCCAATCGAGCATGCATTTTCTACATCATTTTGTTTGGACTTTATACAAGCCCTTTAGGGTTTGCAGGGTAGACACTATTTAAATAAACACCCCCCCCCCCCCGATGGGGCCTTCACTTGCTCGAAGGTTGGCTGCTCGTTGGGAAGGAGGAGCACGAGGAGGCTGTGCCGCCTTGAGGTGCTGGAGGAGAGCACAGCGTGGGTTCCCTCGCGTTGCTTACAGGCTGATCGAAGGTGCCGCCGCCAACGATGGTCCTGGGGACCGAGCAAGGGCTTGCGCATGTTGGCTCGCATAGAGGGAGCCGTTGGAGGTTGGGGTCGCCAGTTGGAGCATGTGGGAATCTTGGGAAGCCTCTAGAGTTCGGACTCCAGCACGTGTTGCGAGGAGCGGCTCGAGATCGTCCGCTGCTGGCACGAGTTGTAGGGACCTGCCTTGAGGGCCCTCGCGCGATGGAGGGTGTGCCGGGAGGTTTCACGTACGTTGAGGGTTGCGCCGCTTGGAGAGAACCGCTCACCGTTAGAAGGGAAAGGGTGATGGATCGGAAGGAGTTGCTTCGTGTGCCGCCTTGATGGAGAAGAGGAGGAGGAGGAAGCCTCCTGCACCGCCTGCGCATAGTGTTGTTGAATCCTACCCCCCCCCCCCCCCTTTTATTCGTTTGCGCTGAAGGATTCACCACCTGAGCACGTGTCCTACTGAGATCTGCCGAGGACGGAGATGCAGCACTGATCTGCATCTTGAAGCTGGGGCCTCAGCTCATGAGATTGCAATTGTATCGACTTCCATAATTTGAGATTATGGTAAACGAGAAAGCAAAGGAACGAACAAGTAGCAACCTTCTCATATGCAGTGCTTATTTTCCAGCAATATTAATCAATAAGGCAAAGAATATAGAGTGTGGATCTCAAATCGATCGCAAAAAAATAATTGAAAGACATGTTGAAATCCCGAGAATCGACCCGCTCTAATACCATGTTGAAATCAGAGAAGCGGAAGAGGAGTCGATAGACCAAGAAACATAAACATGAACACAAGAGATTTAACATGGAACCCTACTCCCTAAGGATCGGTATGAAACCACGGGAGGAACCCTCAAAATGGGCGGATATTCTATTAGAATTCTCAATGAGTACAGGGGGTGTGAGGATCCTTATTAGAATATTCTCTTAACAAATAGCCACAAAGAATATTCTCTAACATGTTCAAAATCCGGCTATATAATCCAACCATGCCTCTCTAATCATGGGTGGTCCCATAGATGTGGGAACGTATGTATGACTCAAAGGATACGAATTGATGTAGCTCGACGAGAAGGAATTCACCTTCTCGTCATTAGTCTAAAATACTTGATGGAGGTTGAAGTATAAGAGGTACATAGTATCATTGTAGAGACAAAGCAAGTTTGTCGATCTACTTCTTGTAAAAAAACCTAGATCTTATCATAGATGTGAAGCTGCTAATATCACTATAACAGTTGATTACATATATTCTCACCCTACTCTTTTTCCAATGATAATATGGGTGCAAGTTTTTTTTGACAAATATGGGTTAGGACTTGACTTAAATCTCGATCTACTTTTGAGATAAAATCACGGCCATGTTATTGTGAATTTTATGGACTCGTTGGCTTGTAGAAGACCAATTATTATCAGACATGGAGTGAAGGCATGTGAACAATTAGTTAAGACATATCTTGACGGAGATATAAAGCATATCATTTTATTTCCAGATGAAACAAGGTATCACTCACATGAATTGTGAAATTTTGGGCTAAACTTAATAGACACACATATGCATACTTTTATATTGCGTATTATAAATACATGTGTGTAGATAGGAAACATGAACTGCCACTCGTTGAAATCTCCTGGAGCTAGGTACCTACTGTCTAATCTTGGAGGGCAAGTGGTGTCCGACAAATCGGATCCGACAATCGTTGTATGGGTCGCTCTCACAGCGCACGGTATCCAATCAAGTGATCAGTAACTCAAAACCAACATATGTACAAGTGCAAAGGAACCGAGAAAGTGCGTGAGTTAAGATTTTTTTATTTTAAACTCAACATAAAATATGCATAAGGAAGTAGGTAGAGTATCGTCCACGGGAGCAAAATAGAGGTAGAGCATAAAAAATGAACCTAATTTAGACAAAGAAACAAAGTGTTTTTTTTGTTGATTTTTAAGCCTTTTGTTTTTTTGTGAGTTTTTTGATAAATGTGTGATTTTTATGTGATTTTGAATTGGTTTTTTGTACTTTTATGGGTTTTAATTTTGTAAATGTTTTCAATTGATTATAAAAGAGAATATAATGTAAAATATGGAGAGAGATAAAAGAGATAGAAAGAGTATTTTTCTATTTTTTAAATATGATAAACAAACTCAAAATGTGCCAAATAAAATATTGTTGGGTTATCAATATGGTATTTTTAGTTTATTTATGAGATTTTATGGATTTTTAAAATTGATAATAGATAGAACTAAAATAAATAGAAAATACAAGAGATTAAAATATGCCTAATAAATATCCATCAGATTAGAAAGGGCCCAACATCAATTTTTCTATAAATCAGACAAAATGAAGAAAAATTAAAGATTTAAATTCTATTTTTTTGGAATTTTCTATAATTTTATATGATCTTTATAAGATTTTTTATTTCGTATTTTTTAAGGTTTTTTATTTGTATGGGATTGTTTCATACTTTTTTTATGAATTTTGGTTATGTGATAGATAACAATAAGATATAACTATTTTATTTTTTTGTGATTTTTAGATTTATATGTGAATTTTTATGTTTTTCAATAGTCGGATGAATGAAAAATAACTTATTTTTCATTTTTATAATTAGGAAAGTAGATTTAAATACCTCGATATTAATACATGTGATACAACATGGTATAAGGTATCCAGTGTACTTTTCCTAACTCTGTTGTAGTTAATTAAATAATTACACTAATTAAAACAAAAAAATTAATTAAAAGCACAAGGCGATGATTAATTTGCAATTTCCAGAACCTAAGCATGTAATTTAGAATAAAATATCAAATTCAGGGATCATTCAATAAGATTTGCAATTAAATTCCCAAATAAAAAGCGCATGGAAGTTTTATTTTAGTAATTAAAGACAAGTTCATGGCATTTCATGTGGGAATACTAATCAATTTACACTAGAAAACATACAAGCAGGGGCATGTATGCAAAGAAATCAAGTCTTTAGAGCAATTGTTGGCATTCAAAACATATCCATGAACCTATCATGCAATTTAAGCAAATTAGTACGTATTTGATATAAAGCAGACACGGACTAAGATGTAATTTTCCAAAATAGTTTCATCATTTAATAACATGTTCCAGAAACTCAAGAATATATTGTCCAAATTTACCACCAAAATCCAGCAAAATTAACACAACAAAGGGAAGTTTACGAACTAAATAACAAATCAAAAATCAGAGGGGGTGAGTCGCAGAATACCCACTCCTTTTGCACGCTAGCAAACAGTTGATCTTGATCCACTTAAGTCTTCGATGGCCCAGATGCGCGCGTAAGGCTTCGTGGCTGGATGGGTTAGATTACAACTTAGTGAGGGATCTGACGGTGATTGGAGCTCGCATCCAACAATTGTTGTCTGAACTGAGAGAAGCATCTGATCGAACGTTGTAGAGGACCTTGGAAGATCGGGGAAGAAATGGTTGATCCACTCTCATGCGTGACTCCAGCCACCTCAAAAACTTAGTGTGGACCAAATGGGTGCTAGAACCTTTTCATGTAAGCTGAAGATATCATAGGGTTCAGGCCTCATCGTAGGAGGCTCGGAGCATCGTTCTTGCTCGGACAACCTAAAAGCAAAGTTCTGGAGGTGATGACCCCTTGGATGGGGTTCTTTGCGGCTCTAACCTGCACGAAAAGCACAAGGGGATCAGGGCAATAGTATTGGCCCATTTGTTTGGTGGAATCGGGACCGAATAAGGTGGATATGGACATCTCCGACGAAGGGTGGCAGAGGGAGATGGCCAAACATGATCTAGGCGAGATCAGGGGTAGAGGGTGATCTGGGATGCATAGCAGCGAGAGGACAAGGGGATGAGGTGATCTGAGAGGTCGATACAGGTGTAGATCTTTTGAACGAAGGCTAGAACTTCAAACTCCAATGTATTATATTTTGATATTTCAGCCAAGATCAGTTAAAGCAAATGAAACTATTGCTATGTCTAATCTACTGGAACGAAAAGGAAACTAAAAGGCGAAATGTATAACAACTCACATGCTTGAAGAGGCTGGGAGCAGAGCTTCGCTTGGAAGAACTCCGGCGAAGGTGAATCAACTCTCATGCTCCCTTATCCACATTGCAGACCAAGTTCTCTACCCTCTTGTCATGAGTGAGGATCTTCAATAAGGACTCTGTAGGGTTATGGGAGGCTGAAAGGGACCATGTTTCCAAAATGGAAGAGGAAATGAATATATACAAGCGACAAGAGCGGTCAAAAGAGATTAGATTTTCCATCCAAACAAGTGTAAGGAATCGAATCTCAAGGATCACACGAGAATATGCTCGATTCGTTATACAGAAATAAAAAAAGAAAATGGGGCAAAAGAGGAATGAGGCGTACGAGAAAATATTGAGAAGCGGCTCGGGGGACAATGTCTGACACATAGCAAAGAGCAGGGAGCTGTTGACCCGAGGTCAACAGTCCTCGGGCGATGAATTGGCCATATCGACACCAAAGTGGCAAATAAAGAAAAGGAAATTACAATTAAAATATAAGATAATTTCATTTAAATAAACTAAAAAATGAAAAGTGTTTGTTATTTCTAAATTAATTTATCATGATTTTTATTTATTTTTACAACCTAGATGAATAGGTTGATTTTTATTGTTTTATACACTTACTTTACATGCTTATAACTTATTTAAATACATATATATTATATTTTTTCGGAATAATTTGCTAGCTTAAATAAATATGTATATTTATTATATATGTATATACAAGCATAATCCATCTACGTATTATAGTATAATTATTTATTTAATGTATTTTAATTGTTTTTAATTTTAATTATGCACGTCTGTTTTAAATAATATTTGAAGATTATAAAAATATATAAAGAGTAAATATAATGAATAGTATATACATGTATATTGCACAATGAGGACCCAAAAATCAACTTCTGCATCTTAACTCTAAATTAAATTACTTTCATTAATATATTGAATTTGGTAAATTTTGAGCTTGTATGGAGAAGATATAAGTATGTGAAGTTTTCTTTGTGCCTTTTTTTATTCGTAGTTAGGACGCACCGTGCATTATTTTTGTATGAAATAAATTTTGTATTTTTCCTTGTATTTTTATCTACAAGTTTCATGATCACGGTTTATTATTTTATGTATAAAGAATAAAAAATAGAATGGGTCCCAAAACCCATTTGTTGCGGAATAAAAATTAGGGTTTTCTGTACTTTTTGGCCATTATCTTCCCCTTCTTTATTCCTTGTCGACCAAGTCAATTCTCGACTTGGTCTCAGGGTTTAGAGTCATTCAATAGTTTTGCTATTTTATTCATTTCTTTCATTTTCTTCATTCTTTTATTTTGGCATTAAATACAATCTTTTATATATTATGCATAGAATAAACAAGGAATGTTATTTTACACATCTTTAAGTTATTCGCATATATTTAGCTAGGGTTTAATGGCCAAAATGAAAGAATAAAGGTGATGAAATAGAGATTCATCGGCGGCCACCTTGTGGACGGGTCTAGGATCCTGATCCCTTCCCCTATTTTTCCGCGAGCTCGTAGTTTTTTCTGCTTTTCTAGGATCCATGTGCTTTCACTTGACCTATCCCATTGGACACTGAGTTTCCATCTTGTTCCTAGGCAGGAGGACCCTTTCTTCACGTTTCATTGGTCTCGTTCATACACCAGTTTAGGTCAGAGTGGAGTTGACTGGGACCTGAAAGTCTCTCCCACCCGTCTTAGGAGTTGTAGTTGGAGTTTGGCCTAACTCCCTTTTGGACTGCCATTCCACTAGTGAGCGAGACATATGAGTCCCTTAGGGGGACTTCTTCACCGCTTTGAGTTGGTTATTGTTTTGCCATTAGTATCTAACAAGGAAAAATATCATGAAATGAAAATCATCATCAATCATCTACATTATAATGAGATCCATCACTACATCCTACAAACGAAATTGACGAAAAGATTTGACATATCTCTAGACCTATTACTTCTACATCGCCTCATAGTTAACCAATGAATTTTTTATTTGTTGGGCTTTGTGGTGTGGTGAGTGAGAGAGTGGGTTAGTGTGCTCGGTGGTTAGTGTTCGTGTTAGAACTTGGAAAAGTCCTAAAGTCATGTGTTGTTGGATAACCTTATTCCCATGTAAGCAGTTAATTCCATGTATGTTATCATTGCCCGTCTACTTAGAGTATCTTTCAGGTATCTTCATCCTAGATACCTTCTTAACCAAATCTTCCATCAGCTTCGTTAACTTGTACAAACTGCTGTAAAGTTCATTCATCCTCCTGTCGATTCTCTCCACTACTGTCAATGATTTCTATGCTAGAAATCAAATCCCTGAAGATATCAACTACGGCTTTCTTTCCCCCGCTTGGTAAGAGTGTGATGGGGGACTCTGTATATGCCCTGCCGGTAGTCTGTGAAGGGAGTTCAGAGATTCAATGTTTGTGACAAGTTAGCACAACAATACGTTGGTCCATTCGAGATCATTGCCCATATGGGGAAGGTGGACTATCGAGTAGCTCTTCCGCCACACCCGTCAGCCATCCACAACGTCTTCCGTATATCGAACCTGAGGAAGTGTGTGCACGACCCTCGCCACATCATCATATATGAGGAGCTAGTCATGGAGACCGACTTCACATACGAGAATAGGTCATTGAAGATACTAGATAGTGTTATGAAGAAGATTTGCAGGAAGGAGGTTCCCCTAGTCAAAATCCCATGGCATCGATAGAATGTCGAAGAGGCGACATGGGAGACCAAAGCAGATATGCAGACACGGTATCCGCAACTCTTCTCACGTAACTTTCACTACAAATCTATTTGATTATATGCGGGCGTGAATTGAATTGCAAATTGTTGATTGGTCCCATCCGAGAGCAATAGACCAAAGTCGATCGCATTGTACTTCATTTTGTTCATAAAACCTGTGACGTATTCCGTACTGCGAAGGGTTACAGAGACCTTCACTAGCTCTGCCTTGACAAACTAGAACCAATGGAGTCGATCGTTCGTCAATCAGAGGTCATTTAATCTATTTTAATTGTAAAATTTAATGAGAATTTGAAAACGTATTCTCTCGATTTCCATATTCATCCAATGTAAAAAAATACGAATATTTCATGTTTGTCGTCACTCCAAGATGATTGAAAGAGACCATTACAAGCACGAATCAGAAACCCACAGAGTTAGTTGCGATGATTTGAGTGTTTCATTGAAGGTGGAAATGAGAATGAAAAAAAACAAAACAAAACACGTGCACCCATTCTCCCCGATTTCCCCCTAACACGCACCCAACTCATTATTCTCCCTCAACCTAACCTCCCCTCCCGTACACCCCCTTCCCGATCTCGCCCTCTCCATTTCTCCACCTTCGTCCATCCCTTCCTCATTCCTCACACTCCGACGAGCGCGATAACACACCAATGATGATTCCTGAGAGATGACACAGTGCAGATGGTGGTGCTCTTTATGGGTGCACACGGATCGGATAAAATCCGGATCCGATGCTGCTGGATTAGATAGGTTTGGTTTTATCATTCTAATGGATCGGATTAGAGCTTTTGAAATCCGCTAGAGTATGGATTGGATTGGATCTTTGCCAAAATCCGATCCGATCAAATCTGTTATTCCATTAACACACACATACGCATGTAGAAACATACATACATACAAATTTATTTACAGACATACATATACATATATGTATATAATATCTGTTTGCACATATTTTGAATTCCCTGCGAGGATATAATCAATGTCATTCATGCTATTTTTTTCATTAATCCTGGATAGAAACTCTCTTGATATCACCCTTTTTTCTCTCTCTAAAAGGCAAATGCTAAATCTCTAAAATAATAATATATGACTAAAACCTGTAAAATAATAATGCATGCTTAGTACTCCCTTCCCAGTTCCCTCTTCCTCTCATTCCACTATTGACCGTCAATATTCCTCCCAATTCCCTCTCAGTCCATTTTGGTTATGCATGCCTCCTGCACGATATTATTCCCCGCCAGCGTAACACCACTACCTACTTCCTCATGACGTCACTACCCATGCCAAACATCGTAATCCCCTTCCTCACGATACAATTTAGCTTATATATGCTTCCACTCTTTTAATCTTCATTAAAAGATATATAGATTTAGGATAGTTGCTTGGTACATTTATTAGATATTATTCACCATTTGCTTCTTAACTTTTACTTGCTCTAGCTTGCAACCTTATTTTATGAATGAAATTGGATCAATCACATAATCAAATGTATCACATCATATATAAGAAGAAATAAGCATTATTTCATTTTCTTTCATTTTAAAATTGATATATAATTTTATTCTTTTTTTTATAGAATTTGCATATTTAAACTGTAGATACAATCTTACAAATAAATTCCATTTCATGTCTAATTAAAATGAGAAGCATGATGCCTTATTGGGGAATTATATTTGATTAAGTTTTATCCTGCATACTCAATCAAGTATGAATGCTTTACGATTTTTGTTTTTTAATAATATATTATTGATCTTTAAAGGATGTACTTGCCGGGGGTTGAGCTTTGGCATAGCTTAACGTTCTAAGTTATCATGAACTTCATAAATATCTTACTACAGAGATCACATTTTTTAATTTATCTAACTTGTTTTTGTATTCTTATTTGATATCTTGTATTGTTCATATTTGAATCATCCAATGGAAATCAATTGTAAAAAATAAACTAATGCATTATTTGTTGAAAAATTAATTTCAAATTCAATATAATGCTCTAGTTTGTTTGTGTGGTCTTCAACTTTTTATAACAGATTTATGAAGTTCTTCAACTTTCATTTGCTTATGTGAATTTTCATTTCTTTTATTTACATATTTTCATATTCTCATTTTTTGGGTCATTATTCGAATGTTTGAGGGCTAGTGTCTTGTAAAGTATAAATGTGCGAGAGTAGACTATTGAGCGGAAAAATGTAAGTGTGAAAATCCGAACCAATCTGATTCAATCCGTAATCCGATGGATTAGATCAGATTGGAATTATATATTAGATGGATTGGATTGTATTCGAAAAATAAAAACCTGTTAAGGTTGGACTGGACACGGATTAAGCTAAAATCCGAACCAATCTGATCCACGTGCACTGCTCTCCATCCATCTCTCCATCATTTTTCACTACCCTATTTTTTCGGACACAAAGATGCCAAGCTAACCCCATATTTATGTCATTCGTGTTTCTACACATTTTAGATCCCATATGAATGTTAAAATGAATATTTAGATGGTCTAGAGTGAGGGTTTGTTGAGGGTTTGATCTATAGCTCGATGATTGTGATAATGCCCACCAAGTGTTTGACGAAATGCCTCAACAAAGATTCAATGTATTAGCTTGTGCAAAGGCTTGGGGGTGTTATGGGTGCACACAGGCGTGTAGGTGTGTGCAAATGCGCTGACACCTGTCTTGGTGGGTGTAAACATATGGTAAGTGTGTATTTGTGGGTGTATGCATGTCCGTGCGTGCGAACATGTATGTACATTTCTTCTAATGGTTAAGACCATATATTTAGTCAAATATGTGTTGAATATTAGGATAAATTTCATAGCTTGTAGGTGTAACATGCGATCGAAACATTCATGCATCAGTTCCTCTCTCATGAGAAATATGATGTTAACACTATGTTTACACAATTTTTGATAGTGTAATTTTGTTCTTTACATTTGAGTGTATAGCATAGTAAAAATCTATAGCAACTTATTGATGAATCTCGTATTCATCATGCTAAAAGCCGCAAATTAAACCCCTAGCTTAACCATTCCAATAAAAATCATCTTTAATTCTTTATTTTTATCCTGTATTATATTGTATATAATTAACCTTAATTAATTGTATTAAATTTTCTTTGTTTTTCTTGTAAATAATTTATCTTTAAAAACCCATAAAAATTAGATAGAATAATTGTACATAATTCACTGACCATTAAAAAGACTAAAAAAATACAAAAAAAAATCTCAAAACCAAAAAGCTGGTATTTTTCCCCTTTAAAAATACCCTCAAAAATGCTTTTTGTGCATATGACCTTTTTTGGCTTTTTGTCCAACATGAAAGTTGTAGATCTCGTCGAGACGAGCAACTTTCATGTTTTGACTCTTTCCTAATTTTGCCTCTAACTATTTATTCCTAATTTTTCTTTGTATTTATCCTTCTGAATTTTCTGATTGGGCCACGTGGCGCTCTCTGGAGCCACCACGTGGCCTGCCTCGATTCTTGACACCCGGCCTCTCTGGCTCCCGTTGGATCCACTCCGACCCGCCTCAATCTTCGCTGTCCATCACCACTTCACTCGCAGCCGTCGGATCCAGCTCCCAGATTAAATCACCACCGTTGTCTAGCGCCTAAATGCCAGCCATCCAATCTTTCTTCCATCCAACCTCCCTCATCGCTCCACGTCGCTGATGAATACCCATTCATCACTCTTTATTCTTTTAATTTAGCTACAAAACCCATGCAAAACACATGTATATTTCTGTAAATAACAATAATTATCAAAAAGCATGCATTGTGTAAATATGCATTTTTAGCATATTTTTGTGCATAAATAAAAGAATAAAGAAATAAAAGAAAAAGAGGGAGATATTTAGAATAAATATTGAGCGACCTAATCCCAAGGGAGGGCTCAGCATGGGCCTGACCGCATAAAAACCCAAGTAGAGAGAGATAAGGAAGCTCACATGTGTACATATATACCTGTATATAAATAAAAATATTTTCCTCTAAATAAAACAAAAATATATTTTTGTAAATATGTATATATTTGTAAATATTAAATTAAAATAAAATTGAGAGAAACAAAACAAAAATGAAAATAAATAAAAATTCCTTCATCATTGTATATATGTCATGTACATAAAACCACAAACCTATTTATTTTCCCTTATAAATAAATAAATAAAAATTCCATAAAAATATGTACATATCCCACATTCAAGTGTGTAAATAAATAAAATAAAAATTACAAAACTAAAAATAAAATAAAAAGAAATAAAATAAAACCAAGGACCACCTTGTATATACACCACATATGTATATAAATAAAACTATTTATTTCACCCACGTAAATAATTAATAAAAATAAAATAAAAATACCATATTATTCCAAATTTTATCCTATAAATAAATAAAATATAAAATTGGAATAAAATGTACAAAAATAAACCATTAAAAATCAAAAATTAAAAATACATATGTATATACATGTATATAATAATGATATTTTGTAAATACCTAAATTATATTTCAAAAAAATAAATAAAAATCACAAAAAAATAATTTAAAAATAAAGAAACATTTTTCATGTTTTAACTTTTTTGAAATTCGGCCATTTACTATTTTAAAATAAATAATCAAATAATTAGTATTTGGCGGGCTCTGATTGGTCCACGGGGGATGTCGACCCCCGGTCCACTCCCCCCCCAGGACCACCAGAGCCGGGTTCGTTGCGCCCGACCCGTTATCTCCAATTTCTTCCCGCTCGACCCGATCGCCAAATCACTAGACCCCGGGCTCCGATCCTTCCTCCTGCGTCCGAGATCCACGCCTACACATCCGCATTGGGATCCGCGCTTCACAGAACCCTGCCCGACCTCCTCTTCTCGGACCTGTAGGTGTATAAAGCTCGAGCTCCGCCGCACATTTCACGCCATATTTGGCACTGCCCCTTCTTCCTGTGACCTCCACCCTGATCCTGGGAGTGACAACCTTCGATTGGCGGTGTCGAAGAGAGGAGAGGACCACCCGCGTCACAGATCCGGCAGCCTTGCGCCGCCGTGCGCCGCCCAGGAGCAGCGCTCGAGCCTCGGGCATCGACGTCCCTCGAGGCGAAGACCAGGAGCTCCAGGAGCTCTTCTACGGTCGAATCCACCCATCCGGTAAGAGCCTAATCCTTCCTAGTTTTCTCGAATTTCCATTTTCGCCCAAATCCATCTTTCGCCATCGACCATCGATTAGTTCCATTCCAAACACCGTTCCGACCATTCGAATCGACCATCAGTATCGCCATATCCCTCTCCACGTTCTACGCCCATTCATCCAACCCAGCTCGCCCCGGAACTGGGAATCGATCTCCCTCGCCGTCGCATCGCCGGAGATCATCCGCCCCGACGCATCTTCCACCCACTTCACCCCTCACAGGGTCGAGGCAGTTTGCCCTCGACCCAGGAGTCTTCCTGTGGTGTTTTCCAGGTCCGAAGAGGCCCATCTGAGGGTCGAAGCATTCGAGCACAGGAGCTCAGCCTCGGCGTCGGTGCCGAAGCTCCTCGGAGCTTCCTGGCCTCATCGGAGAGGCGCATCGGCTGCGGAGCGTCAAGGCGGAGCTATTCCGCACCTTAGTAGCAACAGAGGAGGCCCAGCGCAGCCGTGGTGCTCCGACGAAGTTCGCCGGAGCCAAGTTCTTCCAGGAGTCTCCAGAGCCGTCCGATCGACCTCCTGCTCCAGTTGTAATCCTCGCCGTCCATTTGAGGAGCCACTCCACCGTTCGATCTTCCGAGCTTTGATCTGGACCGTCCGAGCCAACGAAGGGGTGCCCGTGATCCACGACCGTCAGATCTTCTACGTGGCATCCCCTCCGCTGTCAGATCCGAGTGAGGGTTACTCGAGGAGGCGCCCGCTACCCCCAGCCGTCCGATCAGCCACGTGGAGCGCCTCCAGCCCTCGGATAATAATAAGGGGTAATTTACATTTAGGCCCCCTCTTGTTTTGCATTTACTTTGTAGTCCTGTAAATTTTTTCCGTGGTTGTTTTTAGTTTGGTGAAATTGCATAGAGGATCTC
Organism: Ottelia alismoides; assembly: GCA_037367405.1. Classification (NCBI taxonomy): domain Eukaryota; kingdom Viridiplantae; phylum Streptophyta; class Magnoliopsida; order Alismatales; family Hydrocharitaceae; genus Ottelia; species Ottelia alismoides. The sequence continues at coordinate 606,107 of JAZKJV010005664.1, read as the reverse complement.
GTGCTTATTTTATTTGCATTTGTACCCCTGTCTACGTGGAACATGTGCATCGTCACGTGACTTTTGTGGTGAATTTGCAATGTTGGGGCTATTGTTTTAAGGAGTTATGGAGTGAAATTTAGTTTTCATTCTTTACATCCATGCCCCTGTGAGTGTTTTTAATTGACATGTGCCGAATACTTTGGGTAATTTGCAAATAGTTCCTTGGGCTTTTAGCACCTGTTGCTAATAAGCCCTTGGAATTTATTTTTCTTGCACATTGGTCCCTCCGTGCCCAGTACACGTGCCTTCCACGTACGATATTGGAGATTTTGCACGGGGACGCCCGAATTTTTGAGTTTATTACATTTCATCCCCTGGAACTTATTTTCCTTACAACTAGGTCCCTATGCACTGTTTGTGTGTTTTTGATTTTAATGAAATAGCAAAATTAATCCAAACTGAGTGAAAATTGGATACGTGGCTCCTGCCACTGTGTAAAATTTTCATCAATTTTTGGATACATTTTTGAGCCGTTTTAGTATTTTTAAAAATTCAAAAACAACCCTTTTTGCTTCTGTCTAGTTTATAAAATCCCAAAAAAATATTAAAACTCTTTCAAAAAATCTAAAAAAAATCAGGAGTTGTTCATTTTTGTGCATTTAAATTTCTGTGCATTTTGGCCATTTTTGGATATATAAAAACCCTAAAAATTGAAAAACCCCTTAAAACTCATAAAAATTCTAAAAAATCATAAAAAATTCAAAAAATAATAAACTCTTTTCCTGAATTTTCTCCATCACTTCTATTTTTCATAAAAAATACCTTCACGCTCTTTTAGGACCATTTTATATTTTAAATTGGTCCTCCAAGCCTGACTGGACAGTGTTGTGTTTTTGCTGTCTTATTTCAGTTTTTGAAAATTCTATAAAAATCATAAAATCCTAAAAAATTCACCAAAAATAGTAAAAAATCCATAAAACCTAAAAATAATTTTGTTGGAATTTTTGGACTATTTTTGAGTCATTAAATAATTGCTTGAAGTTGCTTGTTCTTATTGTTTTATTATTTTCCTTCATATTTAAAAATCCAAAAAAATATAAAAATATTAAAAATCCACCGAAAAAGTAATTGTTTATATTTTCTTCATTGTTGACTACTTCGCAGGCTGCAAGGCCAATTCGTGCTCCCTGAGTTCGACCCTGGGTGTTACACCAGGCTAATCTCATACCAGGGCCACTATTTGATTTTTTGTGTTTTATCTGCTTGATTGGTGGTCTGCTTCTCTTTTTCTTGATTGACTGAATTATTTATCTCGATCCGGGTCGCAATGACCCTTGAGTGATTTTATATTTTATCCCGGATTGATTGAGTGATTTTTCGGGTCATAAGTCGCCCTTTCATCTCAACCCTCTGATTCCATCCCTATCCTACAGTTCCCCGCACCCCACGTCACCCCCATCGTTTCCCATCGTTGAATCTCCTCATCCTCAAATCTCATCTGCTCCTTAGCATCATAACCTCAGTCGTTCGATCAGATCCTAAGGATCTAATTTGAGTCCTCCAGCCACGCCCCCATCCAAGCTGTTGGATCGCGAGATCCAACGACTGTTGTCCATCATCTTCCTCCAGCCAGTCGTTCCCCCTTGTAACGCCTCCACCCCCTTCCATTTTTACCCATCGCTCCAGCCACCTCCTCCTGCTCGTAACGACCACACCATGAATCCCATTCCTCTGCCTCCCTCGCGTAACCTCAAACCTTCTTCCTCCATTACTCACCCACCATCAATCATCCATGAACGCACCCCTCACCAGCTCATAGCGGTAGAGCCCCCCTTCTATAAAATCTCTACCTCTACCGCCCTTCACCCACATCCACCAACTCACAGGGCTCCGCCCTAGCCTCCTCCACCCTTCAGTGACAACGGAGGGTGGCCTTATCGAGGCGACGATGGTCGTCGTCCCCAGGTGCGATCCATGGTCTTTGGACCATGCTGCGGGCGCCTCCGCGCCTCCGCTGAGCATCGTGGAACGGTCGACCCTGTCGTGCGAAGACCCAGGGCTTCAACCGAAGCCCAACCCAGGCCACCTCCTCCACCAATACCTTGCTCCGGCAAGGTGATTTGTTTTTCCTTACTTTCTTCCATTTATTCCCCTGCCTACAATCAACCTCACCTCCATTTGACTAACTCATTGCCTCCGCCACATCACCTTCACCCTCACCGACATCCCTCCCTTCTCCAAAACCTCCCTCAGATCCGTCCCCCTTCTGCTCCACCTCGCCGGAGAAGAAAGTCCAGGCCACCACTCCCGTCGCTCCCCACGGCCTCCATTTCATTCACATCACTCCCACGCACTGCATAATGCATGATTAGGTTATTCTAACGTCTGCAGGTCAGTTCTTCTCAATGATCGGAGCTCGTGCCCCCCCCCCCCCCCCCCCCCGTCGGTCTCGAGCTCCTCATCCGACGACCATGCTTCGCCGAACAGCTTCAGACAACTCCGGAGCGTCGCAGCACATCCAGCTCCTCCGCCAGACCTCCAGCAAGCTTCCTCGGCCATCAGAAGGCCTCGCGAGGCGCGGCGGAGCCAAGGGCAGTTCGCCGGAGCCCCGCCTTCTCCGGTGACCTGCGGAGGAGACGACTTACATGTGTCATCCGATCATCTGGATCGGACGTCTATGATGATGCTACGTGGTGCCCGAGCCTCAATTCCAGACCTATAGGCTCGGGTCCCACCGACCCTCGACCCGAGCCTCCATACGATGCCACGTAGCCCGAGCCAGAGGCGCCCTCCCGAGCCTAGGCGCCTCACGTGCATCGTACGTGGGGTCTTGGGAAATTTGCACAAAGGATCCTGGGCATTTTGCTATTTGCAATTTGGTCCCATGCACGTGCCTCACGTGCATACCTGGGTATTTTACAGGGAAGCCCTCCATGTTTCTGGAAATTGCATCCCGTGCACAAGGAAAATTTATACAGGACCCCATACGATCTTTGGTATTTGCATTTAGGTCCCTCCTGGGACCTAAATGTAATGTGTATCCTTTCATTCCTTGCATTTTTATTACAATTATGCCCCTGCATTGTTTTCTTTATAACGTGAGCATCGTAGGTACGAATTGCATGATTTTAGTGTCATTTTGATCCTTGTTTCCTCATATACATCATGGCATATTTAATTTTCTCATCCGACATCATTTTAAAGGAAGTGAATTTTTGTGATGATCCTGCTCCAGTTGACCTTGCTCTGATTTGATGAGTATTTTTCATGTTGTGATCAAATTGACCCTGACTTAAATCTATATCATGTTGCTCAGTTTAAGTGCTAATTTTAGGGTGTATTTGTAATTATTTGTCCTGCATATAAATTCCCTTGCATCAATATCATGCATCATCTTATAATTGCAAAAAATCAACTAAAAAACACATGTATCATTTTATTGCATTACAATTAGCATAGTGTATCTTGCAGACCTGAAATTGAGAATAATTCACATTCGTGCTTCATTGATCGAAATTCGATAAATAAATTGAGTAGTTGTGTCCTTGTGTTCGACTTTGGTAGACTTGCCAAGTATAAATACTCTACAACATTCAATGATTGTGGTTTTTGATGAACCGAATTTGCCTCCTATACTACTACAATTACCGATTATTAAAGAGGCAAATTTGACGTTCATCACTTATAACTTTCACCATGCCTGCATTGTTTGACTTGAGGTTTTATGCAGATGAAGTACTGCATGAACACATGACTTGTTGATTCTTCCTACAAGGATCATTTTAAATGACGAGTAATGATATAAGATGGAAATTGTAACTGATTGGCGTTGACACGGATAAGTGGTTTGTTGAGAGTCAGTAACGACATATATTTGTGCAGGTCGAGGTGCCCCTTACACTTGACCGTACGAGGGTGTGGTAACCCTCAACTGGGCTGGAGTTAGAATGCCCATATTGGACAATGGTCACCTTGTGCACGGGTTTAGAATCTCGGTCTCTTTCCCGATTTTTATCGCGAGCTATCTTGTAGTTTTTCTGCTTCGTTGGGATCCATGTGCTTCACTTGACCTGTCCCACTGGCCCTGAGTTTTCGTTAGGTTCCTAGGCAAGAGGAGCATTGACTTTTCTTCACGCTTCTTTGTCTCGTTCCTACATCGGTTCGGGCCAGAATGGAGTTGACTCGTACTAGAGAGTCTCTTGCACCCATCTAAGGGGTCGTAGTTGGAGTTTGGTGTAGCTCTCTTCTAGTATGCCTTCTACTTGGGGAGCAAGATGAATGATTCCCTTAGGGGAGCTTCTTTACCGCTTTGAATTTGATTACTGTTTCACGACTAGGCTTCGAAATGAATTATGTTATATATATATATATATATATATATATATATATATGATTGGAAGAGACACCATGTAAATGCAGACTTTAGTGTATCCATATTCCATAGTACCGTAGATACAAGTCTCCTGATACCCAGGGGCCCGTTACATCGAAATAAACATATGCAAATAAAAATTGTCTGAGAGTATGCATGTAAAAGACCCAACAAGGTAGCCTTCTAGTCTAAAAAGGACAGGCAACGGAAGCAAGAGAGAAAAAAGGCTGTGACTCCGTGAGAGAGATAAGGAGATAAAGGGGAAGAAGAAGAAGGGAGCAGCAGAGGAGGCAGTACCCACCAAGGCTTTCGTTTCACATCCCTCCTGAAACCAGAGGTTGCAAAAGGTCCGTCTCTCTTTACCCATTTCCGTTTCTTATTGCCACCAACTCATCTTGACTCTCTCTACCTCCATCTTCTCCGATTTACCTCGCCTGATCTATCGTGTTTCAGACCAAGATCCCCAAAAGGTCTGCTTATCCGCCACAAAGTCAAGATCCAAACTCCGACGCTCGCATCTTCACATCCCTCAAGACCCCTATTTTGCTTCGATGGACAACGAGGACGTGAAGGCCCCCGCGGACTTCCTCCTCCGGTGGGGGACCCGCAAGCGCCTCCGCTGCGTCAAGGTCCGCTCCCCCGCCGCCGCGCGGCCCCGCAGGACCGCCGCCTCACGGAGCTGCAGGGAAGGGTCGTCTTCTCCGGAGAAGGAGGAGAACAGGCGGATCGCGAACGGGAAGAGTGCGTGTCCCGATGAGGGAGGAGGGGACCAAAAGGGGAGGGCCCTTCCGAAGTTCTTCATATCATTGTCGAGCAAGGAGAAGGAGGAGGATTTCATGGCCATGAAGGGCTGCAAACTCCCTCAGAGGCCCAAGAAGAGGGCCAAGTGTATCCAGAAGATTATATTGGTACGATTTAGGCTATGGAAAGTCTATTTTCTGATTCTGATATAATGGGTTTTTTTAATGATTCCTGAAATGGGTTTTGTTCAGTTGGTGACGCCGGGATCGTGGTTGTCAGATCTATCGCAGGAGAGGTATGAGGTGAGGGAGAAGAAGAGCTCCAGAAAGGTATGTCTTTTTTTCTATTTTTGTTCTCTGTCTTTGGCTTTGCGATGTGAATACTTTGCGGATTTGGGGGGATTGAGGAAGAGGATGATGTTGGGCGATCCAAGTTTCGATCTATGAATGTTGATGTTTGGTGGGTATGGTTCCGATCTGGGGATTTGGTGGATTTTTTATGGGAATGTAACTGTACAAGCAAGTTTTGGTTTTTCGTCATTTTTATTACTTTTTTTAATATGGGAAAAACCCAATCTCATGGATTCATGTCGAAATTCTCGCTTGTTCGAAATTCTCGCTTGTGCTGGATTATCATTTGGATTAATTGACAGACAAGAGTGTAGATTTTTCCTAAACAAATTTCACCCAGTTTAGGGTTTGGTGTATTTCAATGCAGTTTTTTTAAAATTCCTTCCATTTTCCCTGAAAAATTTACTGTGGCTTGAATATTGATTTCTTCACGTTGAACTGTTGTTTTGACTAAATTTTATACGCGGAGGATGATTTTAATCCAATGATACGTTAAAAAAATGGAGAGGATGGTGCTGTTCTTGCTTCTGAGTTTTGGGTGATCTTTTATGATGATGAACTCGCCTTATGCAGACTATCATTTCCGTTAGCTCCTGTAATGACCACCGATTGTGCAGCTTACTCAACCCTAAAATTGTTCTGTTGGTTGTGTTTCAGATTTT